>BOSO01006005.1:48591-63447 GCA_018403395.1 Gorsachius goisagi
TCCAGTTAGCGGTGTCCCTGCTCACTGCAGGGGGGTTGGACTAGATGGCCTCTAGGGGTCCCTTCCAACCCCAAACCATTCTGTGATTCTATGACCAGGTAAAGCTCATTTAGCTTGTCACTGCCGTCATAGGCCTCTACCCTCTCAAGAGGTTCCAGTTGCCAATTTCCTTGAGTGACTTCATGGTTCAGGGAGCTTTTGTGGTTAAAAATTTTGTCTGTGGCATGATTAGGCTTCAGCCAGTTCACTGTGCAATTATACAAGTGTCAGTGTGAAGTAAAGGGGTAGGACTGAGATGCAGGGGGCATGGGAGCACAGCAATCCTGATATACTCCTGATTAAGCCAACATGCAGGGTAATGCATTGGGTGTTCATTCCTTCACCTTTGTCCTCAATTTTTTGGTTTCCTGATTGGCTTTGTCTGTAACTCAGTAATCTTAACCAATATTAAGACTGTTCTGAATTCCTCATCAATAGAAAAGATGTGCCATTAATAATATTCCTCAGTCAAAAGGTGCAGTGTGAGCTCAAATCTTACTCAACATCACAGGCCTCTTCATGAGACTTGTTTTCCCTTGAGTTTTGATCTTAGCATCTCCATAATCTAAGTACGGGACCTAAAGCTATGGGTAATCTGGTTTTCTTAATTCTGCTTCTCACCATAGTAATTGGTTTGTATTTGCTCAATGTACAATCCCATTGTCTTAATCTGTTGCAAATTTCAGTCATGCAGATTCTGACTACAGTATTCTAAATTAACTATTGTTTCAGTGTTCAGAGACTGTTGATAAGCATTTTATCTCTGACAAAATATTCTGGTGTCTCTGATCTGTGGCAACCTATCTAGATTAAGGACAAAATTTATCAGAAGTATACTAAATTCAAGGATGCAACTTGAGGTGGGTGGTACCCAATTTTTCTGAGTGCAGTATTTAAGCATCTTTATAAAATATAGTTCCTTTTACATGTAGCTTCCATGGCTGGGTGGCTGCATCTGGGAGTATTGAGATCATGTTTGCAAAAATACAGAGATGTGTCTAAGTGAACTCTTAGAAAATGAAGAAAAAACACTGGATTTGTGTGAAAAGTTTGATTTAGTTTTGGTGATTTTGCTGACAGCCCCAGGAACTCTGTAGTAGAGGTTGGGATAAGTTTTAGTACTACTCGGTGGTTTCAGCTTTCTCATCCGCCTCAATTTACCATTCCATACCTCGTGGTTACCTATATTTCTGTTTCCGCCATAAGCAAGAGCATTCATTGGGTAATGTCTGACTCAGTGCAGGTCCTTTCTTATCCCACTGGCTTATGTGGTGTATTTAATTAGTAACATACTTGGGGAAAGAAAAGTAGTTTGTCAGCTTGTCTTCAGGCTTCAGCTGATGCATCAGATCTGGTTGCATTTCTGTGCTGGTGGCTTTTATTGGCAGTATGCAGAAATGCACTTAAAACACTCAGTTACATCTGCAATGAGATTGAGCTAATATGCAAATGATTACTTGAAGCTGGGGTTGGATGATACTATCCCTGAAAGGCATCGTGACAGTGGTGTCTCTGTGCTCTCCCTTGTGTTAGTTCCCTTTTTTGCGTATGTTAGTATAAGTGTCAGGCCATAAATAGAGCAGGATCTAGTTGTGGTCCAAGTTAATGCTAGCTGTCTCTCCTTTTGTGACTTATTTTAAACTAAGATAAGTTCCTTGGTATATCTGGTATTTATTTGGGTAGGGTTGATTTGCTTTGGTATGTAATTCGTAATTGCTATAAGAGTTTTTCTGGCTTTTATGTTTGTCTTTTTAACTCTTGCTGTGAAAGAGCTCATGTTTGGTTTGGGGTTTTTGGTTTTGTGGGGTTCTTTTATTTGCTTGTTTTTAGTATTTCTTGATGTTTAATATCAACATCTTTCCATCTCTCAATTATTTTGATGCTCCCATCTGTGTCCTGTCCCTGTCCTGTGTCATGTCCATGTCGTCCCCCCCACTCCCGTCCCATCTCCCCCTCCCCTGAGTTTTCTTTATGTTGCAATTTGGTTCTATTAATCTTTTTATGTTTCACATTTGTTTTCAGCTCTTTTCACCAAAGCCTGTACTGCTGTACTATTTGGGGATAGGTGACCAAGCAGTAGTAAAAGGATAAGCAGTCATTTGGTTGCTGGAGTATGTTGATCAATTGACAGTGTTTCCAAAGAGAGAAAATTTTCAGTCATATTTGAAAGTCATATTTACTTTTAAATATATTTCTCTATTGGTTATTGGACATAAATTCTTTATGATGCTTGGTTTTACTTTGCTGCATAAAAAGCTGTAACAATACAGTAATGTAACTTCTGATGCAGGGTTAGCCACACAGTTGGACATTTTTGCATATTAATCATTGTGAAAGCTGGGCTCCAGTTTAAGTGCTTTTAACTTTCTACAAATACCTGCTACCTGATGATTTTGTGCAGAAGCAAAGAAGAGCTCCTGGTGAAAGAATTCTAAATGGTGAACATAAACAGCTTTTAAGTTTAAATAGAACACCTCCAGTCTTGGCTTTCTGATTTGGTCGTTTCACAGCACTGCTCTGTCTGCAACTATCTTTCTGGACAATGATTGTCACTTCAGTTTTCAAACAGAAATTCAGAGCTCTCTTAAACTGGTAACTTGGTCCAGTGATTGGATAAACCAGCCTATTTAGTAGTCTTTCACTTCACAGTAAAAGCCTTATTTGAAATATATAAACCTAAAATATTTTCTTAATCGCACTTCTTAAGTTTATAATTTCCTTACAAGACTTACTGGAAATGTCTAAATATCTATGTCATGATATTTTGTGTCAGTGGAGTTAAATAATGCAAGGAAGTCATTGGTGCAAGAAATGCAGTTGCATCTTCATTCAGGTCACAAGTAAAAAACATCTTGATGGCTTTTTTTTTTTTCCCCAGGAGCACTAATTAATCACAGAATCTGGCAGTTTGTGGTTTCTACTTGAGAGAGACAAATATGTATTTCATATTGTTTGGTGCTGTATATATGGTGTTACTCCGTATTGTTAGCACTTTTAAGAAGCATCAGAAATACTTAGAATTGCTTACAGGACTGAGTTGCAGTTTCTTAAAGATTATGAGTAAATAGCTGGAATTCTTTTGTCACAAGTTTTTGAAGGTGCGAAGGTGGTAGTTGAATGAACAAAGCTGTCCTCACATGTAAGAATGACTACAGTGGTGTCATTAAGAGTTGTTTTTGTTTTCCCTTGCCCTGAATAAGATTTGTGTAGGACCATAAGATGAAAACAACTACTACCCCCCCTTATTTTTTAAAAACTAGCTAATATTTGTTGACAAGTCTAAACAAAATATTTTTGAGCACAGGCATTCTCTTGATGATGAATGTAGTCAATCTACAGCAAAGAGATTTAAATTTGTCCACTGACTTCAGAGGCAAGGCAACTAGAATACATTCGGAAAGGTGGTATAAAGCAGGTGGGTCTACATTTCTTGAGGCAGCTGTCCTTACTGTTGCAGTGACCAGTCCTGTTGATAAACCTTCATGGAAATGGGTTGTGTATTCAAATCTCAGAATTTCATGACTGTCTGTGTAAGAGTGCCTTTCTGAAGAGGGATTTATTTCCTCTCCCTGTACGAGAGCAGTCATGTTTAGTCATGGGTGATGGAAGTTAAAAACCCTGGGGATGAGGAGGATCCTGACCAGCATCTTAGAGGTTTAAAGTTTTGAGAGACTAGTGTTTGTTACTACATTGCTCCTACATCATTGTAGAAATCTGTTGTAATTAATGAGATTTTTTTTTTTTGAGGTGTTTTCCCTTTATGTATTTTCCTGTTTGGTTTATGTTTATCCTTCAGCTGTGAGTTGCTGTAGCTACAGACTGTGGAAACACTTTATGCTCAGAGTCTACTGTACTGTTGAAATTCTGATTTTGAAACTTGTTTAAGGGAGAGTGGTGGAGGGTATGGAAGATGGAGTTTTGCTTGCAGTATCAGCGAGTTGTAGAAAGTCTCCTGACTTCTGATCATACTGGCCTTCCTCTCCCAGATGGAGCTGCTTTGTCTTTGCTATGTGCTGGTTCCACAGAATTTTCCTTCTTCTATACCCCTCTTCTTTGAAGGTATTCTGTGTTGCTCCATCTGCTGTGGATTTGAGTGACGTAGTTGCTGGTCAGGTAAGCTTGATTTGCCGGCCTGATTTCCCGTGGGCCAAATGAGATTTGTGGCAAAGATTATGAATAGACAGGTAAATTCTGTGCACTGTAAGTTTGCACAGGTAATGCACAACTTGTGTCGCTTTCCCTAGTTAGGGGTAGAAAGACGATTGCAGGGCATTTGCCAGGCCATACAGTAACCTGGCATACTGGTTGGGGGTAATTGGCAGAGAGGATTCTGTTCCCACCTGCTTCGTTGCAGATGCACTTTACTGACTCTCAGTTAGCTCTCTCCCAAAGTAGGTAGAATACTAAATGATTGTCAACAAAAAAAAATTTGAGCCTGTGAGGCGGTTAAATAATTCAGCATATGCAAATAACTCATGTTAGCCTGTCGTGAGCTTCAGTCAGTGAACATCACTGAAGTGTTTTGCTAAAGACTGCACCTACGTTAAGTTCATGAGTAGTCCTGTTGTCTACCTCTATACAGCTAATTAGAACTGTTCTCTGACTTTGAGCCTAAGCAGCATATCCCAGCTCATGTCTACTTAGCTAAACTCCTTTTTTCAGGGCAGCTATACCCCAACTAGCTTTTTGGCCTCATTTACTATCATAAACATAGCTATTGACTGCATTGGCAGTTGATGGGTGTTTCTGAACAGACCCTCAGTTTGGTGAAGTATTTCCTAATCTGATGACCACCAATTTTAGATTGGATTTAGATGGATTAGATGGGAGTACTGGCCAGAGGTAAGACCTTCATGACCTGTGGAATTTAGCTTCCTTCCCACATTTTGGTCTCTTAAGAAATTGGAACAGAGGGAAGAGAACAGGATTCGGAGTGAATTGTTTGTATAAGAGTAAAGAACCAGACCACTGTTAGGCTTGTACAGCCCTCATTCATTCCTGGAGCTCGGTCCATCCTGTGCACTGAACAGAGTAGAGATCCTGTGGAAAATATGGCATGTGTTCATATAGTTGGTGTGTTGTTATGCATGTGTGCCAGCTGAATTTAAGTTTTATTTCCTAACTTTAGTGGGTCACGGTATGATTCCTTCCGTTAAGAATAAATTCCACTCCCTCCCCTCCCAAAACCACCAAATCTAGCTATAATACAGTTATTCTGAAACCAGGACATTTTTTCTTGATGTGGTATGTTTAATTGGAAAAAAATTTGGTACTGGAGATTTGTGATTCAGTGCTTCTGCACAGCATCTCATTGAGCCAATGTTTGGTTTGATTGGAAGACCAAAAACGCCATTAGGATTTGTAGACTGATGTTTCAAGTGTATTAAGCATTTCCTATTTACAAAAATAAAATTTCAAAACCAAATCAGTATCTCTTGTCATATGCTTGAATGTAAATAGTGGAGTTCTCACAAGTGCTTGTTACTGGCTTACAACTGTTCCTGCTGAAGCTGGACGCTCTAGGAAGAGTTGGGTACTGAATAGTTTCGGGAATCCTGCCAACTAAGCAACAGTAAGCTGTTTCCCTTCTAGTGCGTGTTAAAACTTCAATGCCTGTGTTTAAAAGTGACTTTGCATTTAGATGCTAAAGTGAAACTGTTTTTTAATTAGCCTCTGGTAAAATTCACGTTACGCCAGATGTAATACAAGCACTGCAGTTGTCATCCTATGCGCACAATGGTGTCTAGTCTTACCTGTTTCTCTTCCTGCTTATGCTAATAGATTATGTGTCTGTAAACGTTGAGGATGATGTTGAAGCAGTGATTTTTGACCGTGGAGAAGATGGAATGTCCACACAAAGCTGTGTGTCAATGGAACAAAACTCTGAAGTAAACAGTGTTGTCCACCATGTGGCTCAACGTGTTTATGGTAATTACTGTTCATTTTTATTGCGATCTAATAGTTAATGGCTAGTTTTAATGCTGTCTGTTCGCTGCTGTCTTGAATGCTTTCTGTATTACCTGTATCTTTAAAACGTATTTTATTAGAAAGCTACTATATAGAAATTGCCTGGCAATGCATTTAAAAAGAGGGATCTTTTTAGTTATTACTTTAGAGGCCTTTATTAACAGTGAACCTGCTGAAAAAAGACAGGTTTTTACTTATAAAGTAAGTATACCTAGGAATGAATTAGCAAGCAATGTGGAAAAGAAATGTTGTAGAAGGACCTAACCCAAAACCTGAGGCTTTTAGATAAACTTTTCCAGTGTAATTTAGTGGAACACTGGGGATACTGATGTACAATGATAGCAGGATGGCTGTGTAAGGTGACTAAACTATTATCTGTAAGTTGCCTTTGATTGTCTTTGATTCATTGTATTTATTTTAACGTGTGTGTGGTGGGTTCACCCTGGCTGGACACCAGGTGCCCACCAAAGCCGCTCAATCCCTCCCTTCCTCAGCTGGAAAGGGGAGAGAAAATATAACAAAAGGCTCATGGGTTGAGATAAGGACAGGGTGAGGTCACTCACCAATTACTGTCACAAGCAAAACAGACTCGACTTGGGGAAATTAGTTTAATTTTTTACCAATCAAATCAGAGTAGGGTAATGAGAAATAAAACCAAATCTTAAAAAAATCCAAACAAAACCCCCCATCTTCCTCAAACCCCACCCTTCTTCTGAAGCTTACCTTTACTCCCCTGATTTCTCCACCTCCTCCCCTCTGGCAGTCCAGGGGGATGGGGAATGGAGGTTGGAGTCAGTTCATCCCACACTGTCTCTGCTGCTCCTTCCTCCTCAGGGGGAGGCCTTCTCATGCTCTGCCCCTGTTCCAGCCTGGGTCCCTCCCATGGCAGACAGTCCCCCATGGTCTTCTCCAGCGTGAGTCTTTCCTACGGGCTGCGGTTCTTCACAAACTGCTCCAGTGTGGGTCCCCTGCAGGGTCACCAGCCCAGCCAGCAAACCTGCTCCAGCCTGGTCCCATGGGGCCACAGGTCCTGCCAGGAGCCTGCACCAGCGTGGGCTTCCCACAGGGTCACAGCCTCCTTCGGGCACATTCACCTGCTCCAGTGTGGGGTCCTCCCCAGGCTGCAGGTGGGGATCTGCTCCACCATGGGGCTGCAGGGGAATCTCTGCTCTGGCGCCTGGAGCACCTTCTCCCTCTCTTTTTGCACTGACCTTGGTGTCTGCAGGGCTGTTCCTCTTGCATATTCTCACTCCTCTCTTTGGCTGCAAAATGCGCACTTCCCCCCCCCCCTTCCTTAAATATGTTATCCCAGAGGCGCTGCCACCATCGCTGATGGGCTCAGCCTTGGCCATCAGCAGGTTGGTCTTGGAGCCGGCAGGCATTGGTTCTGTCAGACATGGGGGAAGCTTCTAGCAGCTTCTCACAGAAACCACCCCTGTAGCCTCCCTGCTACCACGTAAACCCAATACAATGTGCCCCTCGGAAATCTTGCCCACTTCTCCATTGGCCCAGACAAAAATTAATCATAGCTGTTACAAGCATTTAGTAAGTCCTGTAGCAGTATTACCAAGTTAGCAAGGAAAATTACTATAATTGTGATAGCACTTACTAGTTGTTTGTGGGTTTGTTTGTTTGTTTTTTTTTTTTATTCAGCCAGTTGACTTTACAGAGAATCCCATCAGTATTTCTCTTCAGCAGAGTCAAGTTATGTCTCTGTTTCCTAGTGTTGTTAGGTGCTTCTGAAAACCTTTTTGTTTTCTACTTGACAGTAGAGTATACTGTAATTTTTTGTATGTTTATGTCTGAAAACATTTGAGGGAGGAGGATGGTTTACTTCGGGTTTTGTCTGGTTTTTTTAAAAAAAATTAAAAATTCCTGCCTGAGAAACTGTTGTAGACAGTTGCTGACCTTGGTTTCAGGACATAGGTAATTATTTCATTATCCACAAAGGAATCATGATAAATAGGTGTGATCGTTTTTAGAAAGTAAAAGATGTTTTTGTCATCTTTGGGCTTACAGCTTCTATTGTTGTAGATTGTTAGCATTAGTTATGGTCTAGTTAAAATTGAGTACTGTAAGATGTATGACCAAAACATGACATAAGTTTATCTTGAATATAACTGTTGAACTTAACTCTTGGAACTGAAATTCTCTCAGATCATCTTAGGCTGGCATCTTGTAGAATAGTGCCTTTTCTTCCAGTCTGGTTCTGTCTATCCAAACTAGTTTTTTACTTTCATCTTTTATCTTCTTGCCTACGGATACTTAGCTGGCAGAGCAAACTCAGCATTGCTTAGATACAGATCTGAGTCTTTATTTCTCCCTGCCTGCTGCAGAACACTTCTACTTACACATTTACGCCCACAAACTCAATATCAGCTTTGCTGGTGCTTTTTTTTTTTAGGTCATCGTATTTGTGCCTAAATCTAAATTTGGGGAGCTAATCAGAAAGACAATTAATTTAACATAAGCATAACTTGTTTAAAATGTATTTAAACCAGGAACCATGTTTCTCCAGGTGAAATTCTGGTTTGGCTGCAGGAAGTAGCTGAAGTTTGAGGGACTACATTGTGCCACTGTGTTAATCCTGCTGCCCTGCGCTCCGTCTTACTTGCAACATGTCCGCTTGCCTGAATCAGTGTGGGCCCTGCAGAGCACTGCCATCTCCCAGGCTCTAAGTGCTGGGAGTGCTTAGTGCTAGGACAGGAGTGCTTGGTCTGTGTGGCAAGGACGGAGGGATGAGATGATCCAGAAAAGGGAGCAAACTAGAGCTGGGTGAGGAGGGTAGGTAGGTTTTAATCTTCACCTGAGACAACAAATATTAAGTAATTGCATATGTATTTTTATTACTTAGTTACTGATAGTGATTTCAAAATCATGTTAACTACACAAATCTAAATCTACCACAGACCTTGCCTAGGTAGCATCTGTCAGCTCTGCTGTAACATCCTGGCCCATTGGATTTGTTTTCTCTTCCTTCACTTCTGAGATATTAGTTCTACTTTCCAGTTGGACCGTGAAATTATTCCATTATTTTGCAAAATTAGTAAGAAGTACCCTTGCATTTTTTTCATGCAGCCCCTTTTACTTGGGAGTAACTTACTGTAGGTATCCACAAAACTTTTCCACCATACCTTTTCAGCTTGGCCTAAGCTCCAAAAAGCACCTTCGCAGCAGATAGTATGTTGGAGAGTTGGTGTTGCCTTTTTATGCCAGCTAAGTTTTTCTCCTTACTTCTTGAAAACCTTCCAAGGTCTTGTTTAGCTGCTTAAGCTTTACTTGTCTTTTAATACCTTCTCTTATCTATATATGTATCTTGTTTTCTGTATAGTGCTTGGCCCATCTATAGATAAAATATATAGAACTCAAGGGGAAATCGTTACTTTTCTTTTTTTTCTTCTTCCCCTCTTAAGAGTGTGTTTGTTTCTTTTTAAAAGAGTTGCTATAGCCCTTTCCTGAAAGTTTGAGGTAGAAGCCTGTAAATTATGAGCAGGCAGATTTGGCTGTAGAGAGATGCCTTTTCTCTTAACTGTGAAAATCCTTTAACATTTTTCAAAAGGTAGGTCTGGCAATTGTGTGGCCTTCAAAAGAATTGGGATGGAGCAGTGATAAACTGTGGCAATGGTTTTTTAACCATGTGCCAGGCCCAAACGTGAAGAGGTGGAGGCATTTTGTGTACCGCTTGTGGATAGTTTGTGTTTGGTGGTCCCTGACCTACACTGGCTCAACAGAGGAGATAACCTGGAGCAGCTCTTGTTTGTTCCACAGTGCTTCAATGACAAAATGGGGGGGAGAGCCCCATAAGTGTAGGGAAGGGACAGCTGAGGACTAAACAAATGGGAACTGTGTTTTACATTGTGGGTATATTGCCTGAATTTCAGTTAACTGATTTTTTGTGGGGTGGGGGGGTGAATTCTGTGGCTTTGTACAGTCAGACATGAGAACAGTGAATCAACAGTGAAAAGCAAGGCAAGTGAAATGGATGCTGGGGAGAGTTTGGAAGAAAGAATATTAAATTAAATTTATAATTTCAGATCTAAATAAATTGGATGAATAAGTGTTTAATAATATGCTAGTAAACAAATTTCAAATAACCAAGCAGTTTGAACGTAAAAAAAATGGGTGAGACTGCATGTTTTTGTAGTGAAATGTTTAATGCAGTAGGAAACCTGGTGATGTGCTTTGCTTTCTCTCCACTTTTCCAGGAAGAGAAGACCTGTCAGTGCTAGCTGAACGAGTGGCATTGCAAATGAGCCATTCTGCAAGTATGCAGAGAGGAAATGGTCACAGCCCTGAAAAAATGGATTTTGTGTTTTCTCATAATAAAAGAAAACGACTTGCCCCTACTCTAGTGGGACAGAATGTGGTATGTTTCACTAAACAGTAGCCCTCTGTTTTGAGGCCAGTTTCAATGTTATTGGGAACATCCCTTTTCCTTCGCTTTTGTATGCTCATTTGATGACATCCTAGTGAAGAGAGGGTAGGATATCCATGTAGTGCTTGGAAGCTTCTAGTAAAACCTTGTGCTGGATACTGTACTTGTGTACAACAACAGCTATTATACAGTGGAGAATAACTTAGAGTAATCCCATGTAGATGCACTTACTTTTTCAGTAAAAATCTTTGTGCCATTTAGGATAGTAAGAGTTAAAATTTAATGTTGAATAAGGATTCGCCGCAATGAACAATTTTGTCTAAATACAGACTACATACGTTTTTAACTTGAGTCATCCTGAAGCTTAGTTCGTGTCACCGTATTTAATTCTTGAATTCCAGCGGTTGGGTGTCTTTAAAGCTATAAAAGAGCTTCACTCTGTTTAATTCTGCCTGTTGTAAAACATATATAAACAACACCCTCCACACCCCCAACATTCCTGTTTTAACATGAGACCTGATGAAATATGACTTAGTTAAAAAAACAAAAAAACAACAACAAAAAAAACGAACAACAGACTCATGAAATCTGTGATGTATGGTGGATGGAAATAGCTCCCATCCAAGAAAAATGTCAGAATTGTCCAGGTGGTGGCACTGTTGATTCCTGTCTAAAAGCAGTTTTGAAGCAGTAAGAAAATTATGTCTTCTAGACATTCTTACAGCCTCTGCATGTAGAGTTATACCCATTGAAATAAATACATAATTTTTTCAAATTAATGTATTTAAATTAGTGTAAAAATCTGCATGGAGTCTCATAATTACATAAGCCTAACTATATAGTACATATATAGTTAGATGAGATCAAGTTCTGGCTTTAGAATAACCAAATAAAAATACATATATTATATAAATTCGCAAGAGGTTTATGTTAAACCAGAATAAGACACTCTTAAAACCTGACCTGACCACAGGCACATAAATGAGATGACTCTCTTTCTTGGGCCCTTTTGTAGCCAGGGGAGGGAATATAGCTACAACTGAAAGTGTCCAAGTTAGATTCCTAGCAGGTTCCCTCTGTAGTTTGTATTTTGAATTCTTTCATTATTCAAAACATTAGAAGTTCTTTATGTTAATTCCTAGATGAGAACCAGTGAAGGAGAATATGAAGATAGTGACAGTGTAATTTATGAGTATGAACCAGACTATGAATGTGTAAGTTAATTTTCTTTTGTTTGACTTTGAAAAGCTGTTTTGGGGATGCACGTTTTGGGGTAGACTAAAATAACACATGAGGTTTGCGGTTGGGATTTTTTGGCTTCATGTGATATCGTAAGACTGTGTATGTATTACTACCTTACACACTTTCTTTTTTTTTTCTTTATTATTATTATTATTATTTTAATGAAAAAGGGGAGTATTGTATCTGAAGCTTCCTACACTGGAGATCAGCAGAAAACTCTTATGGAGGTCCTCAGTTATTGCCAGGTATATATATTTTTTTTTTTTTTTTAATCTCTGAAATGGCATTTAAACAATTTCAGTTAAATTTCAGGAAGATTTGCATTCTATATTTGATAACCTGTGACTTCATTCTTTCCGGTTGTTAGTTAATTGCCCACTTCAATATTTTCAATGAAAATAATAATCTTCTACGTCATATTCTCTGAACTTTCCACACCATAGCTGGCGAGAATACTTTTCAAATATTAAGCTTTAATACAAAATGTAAAGCCTAGTGATTTTTTGGGAGGGGCTTCACAGCAATGGGAAAGATCTGACTGTCATAAATACCCAGCTTTTGAAAGTACACGAAGCTCACCAAAAGTGTGCCAAAATCCTGATAGTGTTGTTTTGGCAAGTTCTTTGCTTTTGACTTCTGAAGCAGTAGCTGGCAAGGTTGAGAATCACTGCACTGAAAATTAAAGGCATCCCATATTTATTCAGGTGAGTGCTTATTTGACTGGAATCACAGTACTCTGTAGAGTGAAATACATTCAGGCCATGCTTTAAGGAGGATAATTTGTGAGTGGCTTGTAGCCAAGTATTAATGTCTTGTAAGTCTCCTTAAGCATATATTCAGCAGTACTGTGGAAGAAAATTGACTAAGATTGTGTGACTAACATTCTTGCCACTAGTCTGGGAATGTGTGTTGTAGCAACTAGCACTGAAGACCATCTATAGCCTCTTTTGCTGTCTACTAGCCCATTTTCATCTCCTTCACCCCACTGTTATTCCCTCTTCCCAGTAAATCTGTGCTAGGGCCTGTACTGTTCATACTGATTTAAGGTCTTCTAGTGCTTCCTTGAGATATTTCTAAATTTTGGGAAGATTTATAGATTCTTCTGTTTAAGGATACTTTTTTTTAAAAAAAAAAGATAGCTATCATATTGAAACTTAACTGTTGGTTTGGATAGAATTTAAAGTTATTTTTAATTTTATCTACTACAAATCCATCTAGCATTTTTTAATAGCCATATGTATCTTAAAAAATTTCTTTGTCTAGTTACACTGTAGATCAACGAAAGAAATTGCTTTAGTTAGACACGTTTCCTATTTGTAACTCATAGTGTGTTTTTTGCGGTTATAGCTGATGATGTGTCTGATACGTATTTTCAAGTTGGCAGTGTCCTTTCAATACTAGATCAATATCCTGTTATCCAGTCCCTTTATACTGTTATGGCACAATTGCTGTGTAAGTATCATGTTTGAGTTGCTAAATCCTGGAAACACTGAAGAAGGAACTTCCTATATCGCACAGTAACATGTAGTAATAACTGATGGACTTTGAATGCTTTGATTTATCTGGCTTTTATGTCTGAAAATCTGGGCCTTTACAATAATACTTTTAAAAAGTTTGTACCTGATTGCTTTAGTAAGGCAACATAAATGTTTCACATCTAAAGAAAACTTGACCTTGGGGATTGACTGAAGATCAGACACTTTCAATAAAATAAGTAGTTTTTTTCAAATTCTTTATCTTTTATTCTGTGATTATTAAAAATGTGGATGCAGTTGATTTCAATGCCATCTTTGTTCTGAAAGGCATGGCTGAGTTGATCTCTCCATACATCTCATTTTCACAGAATCACGGGATGGTTGAGGTTGGAAGGGACCTCTGGAGGTCATCTGGTCTAACTCCCATACTCAAGCAGGGCCATCTAGAGCCGGTTGCCCAGGACCTTGTCCTGATGGCTTTTGAGTATCTCCAAGAAGGGAGTCTCCATAACCTCCCTGGGCAACCTGTGCCAGGGCTCAGTCACCTTCACAGTGAAAGAGCGTTTCTTCGTGTTCAGAGGGAACTTCCCGTGTTTGCGTTTGTGCCTGTTGCCTCTGGTCCTGCCCCTGGGCATCTCTGCAAAGAGCCTGGCTCCTTCTTCTTTGACACCTCCCTTCTGGTATTTGTATGCATTGCAGAGATTTACCCCAAGCTTTCTCTTGTCCAGACTGAACAGTCCCAGCTCCCTCAGCCTTTCCTCATTTGAGAGATGCTCCTGTCCCTTTATAACCTTCATGGCTGGACTCTCTCTAGTATGTCCATGTCTCTGCTGTACTGGGGAGCCCAGAGCTGGACCCAGCACTCCAGGGGTACCCTCACCAGTGCAAAAGGGAGGGGAAGGATTCCCTCCCTCGACCTGCTGGCAACACTTTGCCTAATGCAGCCCAGGGCACCATTACCTTTCTTTGTGGCAAGGACATGTTGCTGACTAGTGTTCAACTTAGTAACCACCAGGAGATCCCAGGTCCTTTTCTGCCAACCTGCTTTCCAGCTGGCTGACCCCCAGCACATACTGGTACCTGGAGTTGTTCCTCCCTAGGTGCAGGGCTTTGCACTTCTTGTTGAACTTAATAAAGTTCCTGTCGGCCCATTTCTCCTGCCTGTTGATGTCCATCTAGATGGCAACACGACCCTCTGGTGTATGAGCTGCTTCTTCCGGTCTGGTGTCATCTGCAAACTTGCAGAGAGTACACTTTGCCCATTATACAGATTATTAATGAAGACGTTAAACAGGACTGGACCCAGTATTGACCCCTGGGGTACTCCACTAGTTACTGGCCTTCAACTAGACTTTGTGCTGCTGATCAACACTCTCGGACCAGCCATTCATCCAGTTTCCAATCTACCTCACTGTCCACTCATCCAACCTGTACATCAGCAACTTTTCTGTGAGGATCTTATGGGATACAATGTCGAAGGCCTTCCTCAAATTCAGGTAGACAATACCCACTGCTCGACTCCCATCTACCAGGCTAGTCATTTCATCATAGAAGTTTATCAAGCTGGTCAACTGCAACTTCCCCTTGGTGAAGCCATGCTGTAATTACTCCTGGTGGTATTATTTTCGTTCATGTGCCTGGAACTGGTTTCCAGCGTTAGCCACTCCATCACCTTTCCAGGGATGGAGGCAAGGCTGACTGGCCTATAGTTCCCTGGGTCCTCATCCTTGCCCTTCTTCAAGATAGGAATGATGTCTG
>BOSO01006006.1:0-42806 GCA_018403395.1 Gorsachius goisagi
GGGGGGGGGGGGAAGTGAGCGAGCGGCTGCGTGGTGCTTAGCTGCCAGCCGGGTTAAACCACGACATATGCTCAGCAATGTAAAGCTGGGGGAAGAAGAAGAAGGAAGGGAGGGGCATTCTGAGCAATGCCATTTGTCTTCCCAAATAACTGTTGCATGTAGAGGAGCCCTGCTTTCCTGGAGATGGTTGAACACCTGCCTTGACCGCAGGAAGCAGTGAATGAATTCCTTGTCTTGCTTTCCTTGCGTGCATGGCTTTTGCTTTCCCTATTAAACTGTCTTTATCTCAATCCACATGTTTTCTCACTTTTACCCTTTGAATTCTCTTCCCCATCCCACTGTGGGGCAGTGAGTGATCAGCTGTGTGGGGCTTAGTTGCTGGCTAGGGTTAAACCATGACTCGCAGTTTGAATACAAATAGCACTTTTGCTATCAAAAAGATTGGTTCTTGGTTTTATTTAATCAGTTACAAGTTTTGCTAAACATTATATGGGATATTACAGTGTCTGTAAATTTCTCTTGGTCCCATATTATGTTAACAAGTATATTCTATGTTATAGATAGCCTTAGCAGTAGCTTTTGTTATTCCATATTTTCTCTGCTTTGGAGAGGAGTTGTATTTATTCTCTGACTCTGGTAGTTTCTGGTTTTATAGTCATAGGCATCTAGGCTTCTAGTCCTATAACTGACATGTGAAGGCATGATTCCCAACAGTATGTTCTTTGCAAATCTGTCATAGTGTGGAAAGCTATCTATCACTATATCCTTGTGTTTGGGAAGTGACACCAGCTGAATTACATTGTATAAAATTTAATTCTTTTTGTTGTCTTGAAGTATTAACGTTTTCACAGTCTTGTTTCAGATATGGATGCAGTGGTGTCAATCAAATATCTGCATATGGGCATGTTGTTTGTTATAGAAAAGGAATAGATATAGTAGTGTAGTGGCTACACTATCTTTAGACAGGTATAACGTTGTTTAAATCAGTGTCCTCTACCAGCTTCAGCAGTTGGGGACACCATTATCAAGCTGTTTATGACTGCCCAGCGAGTGAGGGTTATTTGTTTCGTAATTCAACCAGCAGAGCAGAAATGCAGGTTCTCACTGTTCTGCTACCGTAGAGTCAGCCATGGCTTCAAAATATTTAATCAGCAATTAGGTTAAATTTGCTAATTTTGCAGTTAAGTGGACCAAGTTGAATTCCACTGGCCATACAGTGAAGAATTATCTTCTGTCAGGAATATAGTAACAAGCATCCAGGGAAAAAAAGGTCTTGAATTCCTATCAGTGTGCCAAATGTTGTTGTCTCTCAAGTAACAAGGAGGTTTCATTGTTTTTCCTGTTTAAAAACCAGATGAAACCTTGTTATGACACTTTTCTCTGCTTATATTTTATTGAACATTGAATCATTTGGGTTGCTTGTTTCATCCAGACTTTTACAATGGCTGTTTTTGTATTTCTAGTCAGATAAACTAAAACAAACAAAAATAATCCTCAGCATTTTGAAGTTCTTTTAACCAGCAACATGTTCTTAGTAGTCATGAGCAACTACTAATAAAAAACTATTTTTCTTTCTTCCTACAGGATATTTTCCTACATATTTTCGTTGCTGGGAAAAGTGAAAATAGTTGATTCAAGACATAACAATGACAATATTTTTCTAATATTTTATTACAGAAAAGTAATAGATTGCTTTACCAAATGTTACATATATTTTTAGAGATAATTACATAATTATTTTACTTAGCAGTTGTAATTCAAGATCTAGCTTCACCTCTGCAGTAAAGGAAAACTTATGATCTATGTTTTTGCCTTTGCATTAAGTCTAGCCAAGGAATAATGTACACGGTTCACTGTCAGGCTGTGCAGTTAAATACCTCAATCCTAGGTGACATTATGCCTATAAATCCCCATCCAGCTCCTGTCCAAGATCATCAGGAGAGCTGGGGATAGTGGGACAGCACTTGCTATTTTTAGATATTAGGCCAGCTACTGTGTTCTGTTTACTTTGTTCTGGATAAGGTTATTTCCTAAAGTGAATATATATATATTGTTGATTGTAGGATGGAATGGGAAATTTGAGAGTCACTAAAAAAGGAATACGACTTGAAGGAATATCTGAATTTCTACTTCCTCTATATGTGAAAGAAATCCATTCCCGAAAGGTAGGTGTTTTTCATATTTCTGTCTTAATTTACAGCTAATATAAATTAATCTCTTCAGCTCAAACTAAAGTTTAATTCTTATAACTCCTAAATTAGCAATCAGTAGAATTTTGCTTTGAGAATACTTTAACAGAGAAAGCTTCCTTCATGTCAAAAATTATTTGTTTTTTCTGAAACCTTGCTTACATTTTAAAAGAAATATCTTATCCAAAAAAAAAAAAAAATTCAAAATATGTATATTCTATATTTCAAATGACCTCAGCATTGGGAATGGAACATTAAAGTCTTCATTTAATGTAAACTCCAGAAAAACAAGACTGGTGATATGTTCAAAATGCAGTGAAATAACCAACAGTTTTGTATGTGCCTAAGTTCTTTCCAGTATTATTAGCTAGTGTGACTTTCTGGTATTATTAGCTAGTTTTTCTTTCTATCTTTTTTTTTTTTTTTTTTTCCTCATTAGGTACAGGCAATCTTGCTAAACTGCATAATGTCTCTAGGATTTAATTTTTCAAAGCAAACCATTTTCAGTGTTGCTTAAATGTAATTGTTTTATCATTTAGCAGCATGTTCAGAGCAAAAAAGAAAATCAAGACATTATGTGTTCAGAAACTCAGTGTAGCTCATATTAACTCATTTGTTTTGATTCAGTTACGCTGTTAATATTAACATCATCAATTAATTTAAAAAAAATTGAAATACTGGAAATCTCTTAAGTTCTTTTTACCATGCTAGTGATAACCTGTCATCAGAGAGGAATGTTACAATGGTTTTCAGTCAATCATCAGCAAAGAATTTATATATGTATGCTGCCGAAGTTGACAGGAGTGAAAAGTATGTTTACTCTAAATGCCTTGGTGGAAAATTCTGTCTCTTTATATGTCTTCTATAGACATAGAAAGAGTCTCAAGTACACTCGTCAATGAGATCCCAACAGTCTCCCATTTCTCTTAATTAGTTTACTCTTGTGTTTATAGATGCGTAAGATGAACAGGTAGTCTTTTTGTCCTCTTTTTCTGTAAAACTAAGATCTCTCAATGCTTAACAGAGTAACTATGTCGTCCTATGTAATGAAAAAATCTGTAATGTTTACATAACAGTATATTACTGAACAATATTGAATTTTAATCACTATATTGAATAGATATTCGCTTACTTTTCAACTCATCATACATACAGTGTTACAAAATCTTGTTCGTATTTCTTTTACAATAGTAGCTAAAAATATTAATAACTAGCTAAGATAAATCTATAATCAAACACTTGGCAATTAATTATTCTAAATAAATGCAAATATCACAGCTTTGATATTGATCAGAATTTTAAGGGGAGGCAAAACAATGGAACTGTCAACATGTAAGTACATAAATGACCAATTAAGTACCAAACACTGCTGCCAAGTGTAAATCAAAAAGGCCAGATTCTGCCTTCTAAAATTGGAAAGACATCTACAAAAGGGAACTTTGGCTGTGGGTTTATTTTTTCCTAGATCACCTTGCCATGAAAAGGTGTGAGCACCTCTAAAGTAGTTTCTGTAATCTTCTAATATTTTCTTTACAATTTTGAAACTATAGAATTCATCAAATTAACTACACCACTTTATCTTTTATATATGCCTAAATAGAAAAAATATTTTAAGGGTTCTGTTAGCCTTTAATATCTAGTAAAACAAATAAATTTAAAAGCATGCCTAAAGCGTGAACCTCTTTCATATGAATATTCCAATGTGTACACTTTATGAAATTGGTGTAGCATTTCCAGGCTGTACGTTTTTAAAAAGCACACTTTTTCTTAGAGGTTGCAGAACATTAGTCATGGTTTGTGCATTTTTCACAGTTCCTTTCTGCGGCTGGATAGTGTCTATTATTGTCTCATGTCCTTTTGCTGTACGTGAGAGTTATGATTTGGGGTATTTCCTTGCACAGGGCTTCATATTGCAGAACATTGGTTCTGTTAAAGTAAACATAAGAACATTTGTTTCAAGTAAGAATAACGAGACATTCAAGTAGGATCCTAATTTCACTCAGAGCTGCTAAGAAATCTGAGGAATAGAAATGCACACAAATGTAACTATTGAAAAGGAACAGGATGCAAAGTCTACCTGTAGCCTAACACAAGGTCATGGTAGTAGTGTGAGGCTCATGGGAAAACAGATAGGCCTGTCAGTACGTGGCCTCAAACCAGCAGAAGAGAGAGAGCTGATCATTAGCTGGAAAAAGTATTTCAACTAAAATATTTTTGGTGTTGCAAGTCTACTTACATCTATTAATGTTAAAACACTTGTTATCTAACTAAAAAATTGTTATGCATGTAGACTTGGTTCTCATCTTGCAGTGATTGTGAACCAGATGCATGTTCCAGTCTTTTGCCAACTTGCTCAGTAGTTGTGCTAAAGTTTCAGTAACTGCTGGTGAATGCAAATGTGAATGTCATGAGGGAATGATGAAAAATCCCTCTGGAGCTGTATTAAGCTTTATGGTAGGGATTTGTGATGTGTCTGCATGGTGTTTCCCCCAGGCATGTAGCATCTGCATGTGACATTAAGTGTTTTGTCACTTACAGAATTGACCTTGGTGCTGTAGAAATCTAAGAGTAAGCTGGGTTTTCTGAGCTCTCATTATAGTCAGTAGAGACCTAGTCAATACAGACAGCGGATTCTGAAGATCTGTCCTGCTCACCAGCCATTAGTGTTTACTTTGGGTGATGCAGAGGGGAATGCTTTCCCCCACCTTTTCCATGGAAGCACTTGATTTATGTTTGGTGCATATGGGAGTTAAAATGTAGCATGGAATCAAAAACTCATTTGAAACTGACAACTTTGCAGTCTTTTACATGTGTACATTGCTTACATATTTTCTGAAAGAGCAATCTGAAATCTTTAAGCAAATGTACTCATTCCCTTCTAAAAGAACAGACAATAAAGTGGCATCATTCAATTAACTCTGAGATTACTTGTAACATATTCGATAATAACTTCGTGGAATGGGTATGTTTCCTCTGTAGTGGTAATGTGGTTTGTAGAATGGCCACTGGGGGACCTCCATGTAAGGCTCTCAGCCCTGCAGGTCATGGTGTCACTGTTTCCCCATTACTCAGCACGAAGCAGAGTCAGGTGGGAAGACCAGTGATATTAGCAGGAGGGTACAGCAGGAGGTGTGCTGTATTATGGCTAAGAGGCATAAGCAGAGTTCTTATGCATATGCTGAAGCTATCTTTTCGTTAACTAGATCTGGAGCTGATAAAATGTGTTCATTGATAGCGCAGGGTTCACCTTTGATTCTGATAGTGAACTACTTCTGATAAGAGTCCTGGGCAATCTGTTGAGTAGCTAGGCTGAACTGATCTCTCTGCTGCTGCAATTTAAATGTGGCTATGTTTGCTAGCATAAAGTTCACATATGCTTACAGATGCTGAAATCACCACTTTTGCTAGCAGCATACCTGGATCCCCAAATAAGGGTTAAATGCAGACCTTAAATTGCCTTTATCAGAAGAGATGTATTGAACTTATTATATAGGTTGACAAATTGCTTTTTATCTTGTCATTGCTTCATTAAATCCCTGAATATTAACAGTAAAAGTTAAAATACTTTGAGTTAAGTTGGTTGGAGAAAAAAGATGCATGATTTCTTAAAAACAAAACTTCTAGTGATATTTTCTCCAGCCAGTATACAATTTTCTATTGAAAAGTAGTAATAAAAATCCAGGTCTTGGGTAAACTGAATATTCATTCGTGTTTTGTCTGTAGAAGTTGTGTAAATGAGAAGGCTGCTCAGAGGGTGCTATATACCTAACCTTGCTCCTCTTGCTTTGCTCTTTCTACTGTAGTTCATGGTGTCCACAGAACCATGGGTTCCTACCCAAAATCTCATCTTTACACAAAAAAAAAAAGATACTTCTGTATTTTCATGAAATGACTTAGCTGTGTGTCAGAACTTGAACTGATACATCAGAACGTGAGTAGATAAGGGCTTATTTGATCCTGAATTGACATCTTTATATCCCTGTAACAAGGGTGCATATACTCTATGAATCGAGTTTTACTGAGAATTTAATTTTGCCTATGGCTGGTCTAGTCGTATACTTTTGATTAAATTACTAGTCTGAAACCAGTAAGTTTAACCTAGACAACGTTATGTTTTCTGTATTTATATCATTTGCATTGAGATGATGCAAAGAAACATGCAAAATACATTCTTTGTAGTATACCATTAATGAGACGTATGAAATCAAATAATACATAATGCAATAACCTGAATTATTACAATATTTCAGTTTTTCTGAATTAAATTTCTTCATCATCCTGCTACTGCATCCATACTGGTGCATTTGTGAATACAAACAGTCAAGGAACACCTTTATTAGTTTGTTATATAACAATAAAAGCAGTTCATGGTGTTTTCTTAAGAATGGATTCTTGGTTTTATTGATCTTTTTTCATTCACACATACAGTACTTAAGTGTTGATGAAAATCAAGTTTTCTCTTTGTTAAATTGTTTCAATTGAAGATAAAATAAGTAACTCATTGTCCCTTAAACCAGGGGGGATTGTTTTGGTTTTTCTGTCCAATTAACAAGGTTAAAAATGTATTCTCTGAACTTAGAGAGTATGTGTTTTCAAGAGATATCCTTAGAGAACACAGAATTTAATGATTTAGTTAAGTCATTAGAAAAGGTCTAGAAAACAAGAAACACTGAATACATATAAATTTCTAAATGAACACAGGAAATTCTGAAAATTGTCTTCTATACCTTGTATTTTTAAATATGTGATTGAGAACTAAGAAATTGTAGGTGTGTTTCAAAGCAGAACTTCTTTCAGGTATCCTTTTCTCCAGATTTTCACTCTGGAGACTGAATATCCTTATAAATATTTAGAGAGTTTTATTTTATTTCCAAACCTGAATCAATCTTGGCAAAGGCAATTCTACACTATATTTCTTTCTTCACTGTTTCTCTAAGTGTGTAAAATAACATAGAATTAAATTGTGTCAATTCCAACCAGCACATTGCACATATTTAGGTTTGTGTTTGGGCTTTTGTAAGAAACCCCCCCCCCCTTTTTTTTTTCTGAGAGAATGCCTTTGAGTTTCTCTTTCCAATAGGGTTAAAAAGAAGCAGTGTAGGAGATCACATCAAAAGCCTTTCTGAAGCTGAGGAGGGACATCCACTGCTCTTGTCCGTTGAGCCAGTCTTCTCATTATACAAGACCACCAGATCAGGTGCTGCTTGTCATTACTAAATCCATTCTTGTTTTTTTCCCAGTTGCCACCTTTTCCTTCATCTGCTATGAAGTGATTTTCAGGGGGATGTCCTCCATAATCTTCCTAGGAACTGACCGGGCTGTGTTTTCCAAAGTGTTGCCTTCTTGAAAGATGTTCATAGTGTCTTGTAATGTCCTGCAAGCATGCTGTATTTGTCAATTTTGGGGTTGGGGAGGAGGAACATGTTTGCCCACCCTCCCTTGAAACATATTCTTCTAAAAATTCAAGGCCAAGTTGCTGTACCACTCTCTTTTCTGCTTTGTAAGATACCCTATTGCCATGCAGTCCTGCAGTCCTACCGTAGTGACATCTCCTAATTGGAGTTTCTCTGATGGTAGTCATCAGAGAAACTCCAATTAGGAGATGTCATTGTTCAACTTTTTTGTGCTATCAAATAAATCACAAAGGCATTTGAGAATCTGCCACCTTGATTGCTCATTGTGAAGTGCGGTGCTTGTTTTTGCAGCTACATGTCACAATTCTCTCAGATAAAATCTGAAATGCTCCCCAGTTCTTTTTTCTAATACCTACTCTTCAGCCTTGTCCTTGGAATCACTCACCTGTCACTGAGAATAAAGTCATTATTACGGCATAAAGGACTCCTTAAGCCATTATGGCTCTCAACATGATGCAGTTCCAATGTACTGAAAGCCCAGTGTCAGTTTATTGGCTATGAACAAGATATAAGGTTTTCTTAATCATAAGCTTTGCCAAGGGACAAGTCACTCAAATTTGTTGGTGGTCTCTGTAGGGACTGCTGCTCTTAAATTGAGTTGGCTGTGCTCGCTCTTCACTGACAGCTCATAAGAACTTTCATGATTCATGATTTTGTCCTTGATTTGCTATACTTCACTGAAACATGCCTGGGACTCATCCAATTGTACAACCCTATCTTTTGAATGCATCATATTTTCATGTCAACCTGTACTCTTTTTATTATTACTGTGGCTTGTTGGTCAGTCAAGGAGGATCTCTGTTATTCTGAAAATTCTGAGTTAATATTACCCAAGCTTTTTATTTTGGTTGACTATAACTCATGACTAAAGTCATAAGTGGCCTATATCCACCAAATTTCATACCAGCGTAAGGAACTGAATTTTTCAGAAGGATGTGGGAAAGTTAATGAAGTAGCAACTGGTTTTATGGGGTTTGTTGGTTTTGGTATCAATTGCATTTTCAGTTTTCCAAGTACTTCCTTCATGTAATGCATCTGTGCTGCAGTGGGGCAAATGTCAATGAAACCATGTGATATTTCACTTTGATGTTCATCATGTCTTATGTCTGATCCTAATACTCATTCAAAGTGAATTAGTGTTTGAGCTGTTTTAAGGGTATCTTAAGCTGAGGAATGAATTTTTTTTTTTCCCCTGAACAACTTTAATGTAGCAGCAATTTACAGAGGCTGAGCAATTACTTAAAAAATGCTGTATGAAATGAAGAAAATCATATTTCCATAGAAAATCTGATCCAAAGCAGGAGTGTAAAAGCAAATGACTTGCAAGCAACTTTAAAAGGGGAAAAAAAAAATCTATGTCTTCCTTTATCTCTTCTTAAAGGGATTTACTCATATTTCTTCATGGAGAAGAACATTTATTGTTTGCATCCCATTTTATAAACTTAAAGTAGACCTTACTTTTTGCTCCTCTGTAGAAACCATAGAACTATGGATGCACAGATAAAAATGAGGGGAAAAAATGGGAATTGTTGGGGGGAGAAATATCCATGTAAGCCATCAAGTACAAACAATAAGATAACATAATTTTTTTTCTCCCCAAAATGTGGCTAGTGTGTTAGCCCTGGTTTGAGGTCTGCTGAGATAATTAAAAATGTATTTCTTACATGTCAGGCTGTGCATTGCTCTCACTTGTAGGCTTTTGGTAGACAAAGATAAATTTTCCCAAAACCCATTGTAAACAGTGTGTTTGTTAAGATAGGAGATCATCTACTTAACTTCCAAAGGCTTAGTGTATTAACAACAAAGAATATTCATGTAATAAAATTAAACATCTAATGCTGTTGGGAGTTGTCAGCATGGATTTCTGAAGGAGAGATCACACCTGACCAACCTGACAGCTTTCTACAGCAAAGTGTCTAGCTTGGTGGATGAGGACAGCTAATATTGTTAATCTTGCCTGTAGCAAGGCTTTTGACCCAGTCTCCCATCACATACTCTTAGACAAACTCATGATGTACATGCTAAAAGGGCAGTGAGGTGGATTGAGAAGAGGCTAAACTGCTGGGCTCAAAGGGTTGCGACCAGTGGCGCGGAGCTCAGCTGGAGGAGAGTCACTTGTGGCTACTCGTGGGGTCAGTACTGAGGCCAATGTTGGTTAATTTCTTCATCAATGACCTGGACCTGCACAGTGCACCCTCAGCAAGTTTGCATATGCTGCAAAACTAGGAGGAGGAACGTACAAACAATTTCTAGAAGCAAAAGAGAACAAGAGAAAAAAAAAATGAAAGTGGTGTTGTTTTGACTGCTCAGTTTTAATTATTTCTAGCTCACTAATAATAACACTCTTTCTTCTTTTCCTGTTTCATATCAGATGAATCTCAAAAGTATCAGGGGTAATAATCAAATCAAAACTTCAAAGATAACACTTTGAAAATTAATATAAAGATTTTCAAGGTACTAATTCTGAAACAGAAATTGGTGCCCTAAAGTTTGAATATGTAATTTTCAGAAGTGCAAGCCAACTTAAAATTAGTTTTACCCATTAGATATAGAAAAATGTATTTCTTGCCTTGAAATGATACAGAACTATTACAATCCACTTGGTCAACTTTGCTTTTAGTATACTTTGTGTCCCATATGATGTTTCTCACTTTAAAAAACAATTGTAATCAAATTATATAAAGTAGATAAACCATTCATAATCTGCAAAAAAAAAAAAAAAAAAGCAATAATATTCAAACCCCAAATCTGCTTATTACTTTAAAGCAGATGTGAATGGTCAACTAGAAGTTCTGAAGCAATTTTTGGCTTAAGGGCATCTGTAGTAAGGTTATAGAAGTTTAATTCCAGAGTTTGATGAGACAGTTTAGAAAAAAAATAATTATTCTACCTGTTTATGTAATTTATCAGAGCTGTATTGTATTAGACTGAGGGTTGGTGGGGGTTTTTTTCTATTATTGTTCTCTGCATTTCTGTATTCTATGAGGAAGAAGAAAAATTCTAAGCAGGGAATGAAAACTGCATCCTAATTTTGAGAAATGTCATATTTTTGGGACACTGCACACAATTTGGTGTCTTGCAAGATAATAGAGAAAATTAATGAATGTTCCAAAGTTTAAGATGAAAAAAACGGGAATTAATCTTAACTTGACTACCTGTAGTGAAATTCACAGGATAAGTTATAGCATAACCATCACACCTGTTTTGACAGTCCCTGATGAGGACACCATTCCTCTCTTAAAGGGACAAATTGCTCATTCCTTCAGAGCTTCTGATAGCTGACTACCACAAGCAAATATCGTAAGTATTGCATTTATAATGCTGTCCATGTCCTGTTTTAAATTAGATTTGTATTTTCTTGCTCTTCAGTAAGAACTGCTGGATTTTACTGCTTCATAATAAACATTAATTTTTAATTTTTTCTGCATATGAACACACATATGTAACTTGCATATTTATGCACAGCACTTTAAAATTATTGGTCAGTCTTAAGAATTTGAGCCTTTTAATCCAGATACCAAGCATATTTTTGAGTTTATACTATACAGCCTTTGTTGTCATAAGAAATACACCATGCTATAATCTTCTTGTTTCAGAAAAATCTTGTCACCAGCAATGAAATTTTCTGCTTTGAAAATGCTTTTACAGAGCATTTTTGTTTATTTTTACTATTTCCTGAAGAAGTTGCCCATCCGTCTAGTACTGTGACTTAAACTTCAATCCCCTTTGTATAATTCTGAAATACCTCCCTCAATAACTTTAAAGTTTCTTTTTTTGTGTGTGCTGCCAGATCAATTTCTCAAGAAACCTGCTGAACTTCCGCCACTTTTGAGGAAGCAATGCAGCTGCAACATTGCCTGTAATGAGAAAGCATCATGTTAAAATAAGGTAGAGAAGGTAAATAGACAGAAGAAGTGCTACAGGCATTTCAATGAAGTAATATGAATTACTAAATTATTTGTAGCTGCGAGTAATGTATTTGAGAATAAAAACTATCTTTTTCCTTTTTCCTTTTATAGGCAGTGCAAGAAACATGAGTTATATTTTTTTTGCTTATAGATCTTCAATATATTGTTAATTTAATCCCTCCTTAAAATAGACAGGTGGAGTAATCATTCTCTTTTTTAGATGCAAAATAAATAAGTACCTCACTTCATCATCTTCTGGATTATGCTATTGAATCTTTGCTAACATTGTTACTTCAAAGTGGTTTTGGATTTATTATTTGAAGAAATAATATGGATGCATTGATTATTCCATAACAATGACCATCTTTTGACACTGGCCTGCGCCCAAGAGTGATAAGTAACACTAGTTGAATTAATTTTAATAAAAGAAATTAAAACTTCAAATAAAAAATTACCTGAAAATTGTAACTTCTCATCTGTAACAAGTAACCTGAAGTACGACGTATTCTACAGATAAAATAAAAAATAGTTCAGAGTTTCACCAAATTCAGGTATTCTATGCTTTCTTACTGTTTCTAACTTTTTGTGCCTAACTAAAGTGTGATTTCCTGTAGGTTTTGCAGAAAAGTATTACAAGTATTACTCCTCTCCTATGAGGACAGGCTGAGAGAGTTGGTGTTTTTCAGCCTGGAGAAGAGAAGGCTGTGGGGAGACCTGATTGCAGCCTTTCAGTACTTAAAGGGAGCCTATAGGAAAGATGGGGAAAATCTTTTTAGCAGGGCTATCTGTGACAGGACAAGGGATGATGGTTTTAAACTAAAACAGGGTAGGTTTAGACTAGATATAAGGACGAAATGCTTTACAATGAGGGTGGTAAAACACTGGAACAGGTTGCCCAGAGAGGTGGTAGATGCCCCGTACCTGGAACCGTTCAAGGTCAGGTTGGATGGGGCACTGAGCAACCTGACCCAGTTAAGTGTCCCTGCTCATTGCAGGGGGCTTGGACTAGATAACCCCTAAAGGTCCCTTCCAACCCAAAGCATTCTATGATTCTATGAATTTTCCATATTTCAATTTTTCCATGGGGAAAAAAAAATGAAATCTGTGTTGATACTAAACTTGAAACTCCAGTAGTTATTTACACAAAAGATGTCAATGATTTTTAGTAGAAAGGAAAATGTAAGTTTACACTAAAATTATCGAATGGCTAGAAAGACAATTTTTTCTCTTGCTAGATCAATATATAAATACAAGGTTTGGACAAAGTTTATTTTTGTCTCTGACTTTCTCCATTAATATTCACCAGATCAGAATCTTCCTATAAATCTGTGGTCTCTTTCTGAGTAAACTAAGTAACTACAAAATCCCAGAAGGAAAGTGCTTCATACCTGTGTTGTTATTTTAATAGTGTAGGCATTTTGGAATGTCAATTAACCCTCCTGACAAGCTGAGCCAAAATGCTGGCACAGAAAATGCAGACAGTGGATAAGCTTCTTGCAGGAGCAACTACTGTTCATTCTACAAGCAGAAATTTTTTTTTTAAATATTTTAGTTAAAAAAAAAAAAAAGAAATCATTATGACACGTTACATCCAGGATACTACAGCATGTTCTTAAAGGTGCAGGTGCTGCTTCTCTTGTAAGGTATACTATACTAGCATGCAGTATTTTTTTTTTTTTAAACACTGTAGTTCATATTGAATAGTATACTGATTTTTGGAGTAGCTTAATTGATTGTTCAGCATGAATAAGGGTAATATAATTTTGTTCTTACAAAAGGGAGGAAAATTATAAGTTAGGGTATGAATTGGTAGAACTCCTATACTGTAGAGCTAAGGTGCTGGGATTACCTGAAAGCAGCTGATGAAAGTATGAAGTGGTGCTTCTTTACATTATATTAAATGATGGTGATTAAATAGTAGGGAAAAATTCAGGTAAGTAGGTGGTAAAGACAGATATGTTGGGGAGAAAAAAAATAGTGTTTATACTTAGCTGTGGCATGTACTGTTCCTTTTTATTTCCTCAAAGTTTTTCTCCCGTAAGTTGGAAAAGAATAGCTTGAAATTCTTCAATGTTTTCACACATAAAATACAGAAAATGGATATGAATATCTGAAATATAGTCAGCAGAGTATGCAAGAAGCCATGTTCATATTCTCCCAGTTGAAGAAGACTTTTTTTTTTTTTTTTGAACATCATAATTTGGTCTTAGCATTTAAAGGCATTTATCGATTTCTCTTCACAGAGTCAGAGGAGAATTAAGAGAACTGTTCTGAGCTGCAAATAGTGTTAGGATTTGTGTATTTCTGGCTATTTGTTCTGTACCTGTCTAAGTTTTGCAGTTGTTTATTGGTCTGGGTTTTTACCTGTGGTTTTCAGCAATTTGGTGTAATTGCCAATCAAAATATTGGAAGAGGCACCTGGTGAGCATGGCACAGACACTTTATGTGTGAATTCAAGTAGTATAAATCAGTATCTAATGAGGCATTCTACAAAAAAAGCTTTATTGCATGTGTGTATTTGTGTAAGAGTAACAGGCATAGATCTGTTTTTGACCTTGACTTTAGTGCTCAGAAGATAGTATCTATGTACATCCGTATTACTTAATCTCTCCATCCAGTTTTCAGTTGAGGCAACTATTTATTTTGCATGTGTCCCTATCTCTTAGTGCAATGAGAATCAGGTGAACAGCAACCACCTCCTTATCTCTCATATTTCTACATAGGAGGCACCTAAGGACATGCAGACTACAGATATCTGGCATGCATGACATTTGGGCCAGGATCACAAGGTGTGTCTCATAATTGACAAGGAGTTGCAGATGCATCCAGCATAATATAGCCTTGCTGCTAAATTCCTTTCCATTGAATAAACCAAGTTCAAACTCTGAACATAGCAAGTAGAAATAAACATAAACCAGGTCTTAACCGTGCATGAGTCCAAGTTAGAATCTAACACATACCTCAACTTTAGCTTGAAAAGACCCTCCTGCCCAGGCAAAAGAGTCCATAGGCCTTCAGTTCTCCAAACACAATAATCCTTTATTAGGTACATAGAAACACTTCAGACCATCTGAGATTACCAATTTCTTCTATGTGAATTTCTGTGAGACATTTTGAGACAGGTTTAATTGTACACTTAGGTCAAATTCCACTTCTTGTACAAAAAGTTTGCTGTTGTATCACTTATCCCTTAAAGCAAACTATTCTTACATCAAATAATTTAAAATATTTAAGCATGTGAATGTTTCCCTGAATTGTATGAAGGTCAATAGATCTTTCGCCATTATTTTGATGTTCTGCAGATTTGTGATTTTTAATGGGTTTGGTATTGCAATTTAATAAGAATCTTTAAATTAAAACAAATATTTTAATGACTTTTTTATTTCTTTCTAATGGATCAATTTAATATTTGTTCTTGAAAATCAATTGCAGATGAATGACTTGCTTCCCAGCAGCTGGGCATAGGCTCTCAGAATTTCATCTTCATCTTGCAGTCCTTTTCAAATGTGATTCTAGCTCCTTAAAAGAGAACTTCCTCTGATCCATATAATCACATTTAGCATTTTAGTTTTCACACAGAGTGTGCTTTTGAAGTGCCTCTCCTGATCCTTTCCAAATACTGTCCTTTGGTACATGTTATAGCATGGTCTTGCAGCATGAAAACTGGATTCCTTCTCTGCAAAACTACACTGGAATACTCTGAAATATAACCTCAAAACCGCAAATAGTATTAATGTTAGGTCCTCAGCTCCTCAAGTTTCATTGTAAAAGTCTGTTCTAAATGGATCATGTTATTGTAGGTATAACCTATTTCTCACTTCTATGAATCAAGCAATTCCCCTTCTTTTTGCTTCCTTTCCTTAAAATGAAGCCAAGGGCCCTGCTAGCTTGTCAGCCCTCCTGGAGGTGTAAGTAGAAGGCTTAATTAATGTCTTCAGCTGTGATCTGGAAAATGCACTCTCTCACAGACACTTTGGACAGATGTCTATGATTAAAATAAAATAAAACTGATAAATCTCTAAAGACTGAATTTTCTAAACTGGAAATGGAACTGGGAAATCATTATCCTAAGAATAAACAGGAAGCCTTTTTTTTTTTTCAGTTTTGACCTCTAAAAGTTCATTAGTTTCACAAAGTTCTTAATTATATCAGACTTTTAATATCTGTTCTTCTTGCTTGTAATACTATTTTGCTTTCCTGTACAGACAAGAAACTATTTTAAGTAATTTTCAGTGGGCAGGGAGTCTCTATAGAATTAGAATTCAGTTCTCCATATGCATATAGTTTTTGACAAATTTTCAGAGATACCTTTTCTCTGCAGTTCAGCTTTTCCTTGCTGAGAATTTAACCCTTTTTTGTTTTCTTTTTTTCTTTAGTCTCTTTTGAATCTTCAGGTATCTAGTGTATGTTTAAGAAATGTGGTTTAGAATTTATTTTACAAACCACTCAAAGGTCTCAGGATCATAATGTCCTTAGAGGGGTTTTTATCTTTATTTTTACTGTATTCATGAAAGAACCCTTTTGATTAATTTAATTTTTGGTGGTGAATCCTTATTTTTAATGAACACAGTGGTTTTATTTGAGCAAATTTATTTTTACATGGCTCTTCCTAAAGAGTAGACCTTACATGCGCTGTATGTGCTTATAGCTTACATGTGCTAGGCCTCCAGCTTAGCAAGCTTTAATCAATCTTCTTTCAGTATCTTGGAAGAATCTTTGGTAATTTGTTGTTCTACTTCATTTTGGTTTTTAACAAACAGAAATGCCATTCTAAACTGCATGTGATTTTGTCATAAATTGTGTATAAAATATGTTAATAAAAATAAATAGTTATTGTACAAAGCTGGGAAACTCAACAAGTATTTGCCTAACCTTTTGTATGTTTTGGTCTTTTGCCTTAAGGCAAGGATGAAGGGTAAGTTTAGTAAGACACTTTGACAGTAAACAAATTCACCTTATTTAGACTGAAATAAGCCTTTAAAGGTAAAAGATTGCTCTGAAGAATATTTTCCCCCCAGCGCCTTCATGTTTCAAACCACTTTTGAGACTTCTGTTATCTTTATGCCATTTGTTTTTGTACTACGACTGGTACAAAGGTTAGGAGAAGCAGAACCAGGATCATTTTTTATTTCTAAAGGTCAATAGCTTTTTCCAGGATTTCAGACAAGATGGCCTCTGCCCCTCAATTTCATGTCTGCAAAACAGGGATAATAACAGTTTCCTATCTTGCAGAAGGTAATATCCCTAGATACTTGAAAAGATTGTATATGCTGCTAGACAATGTAAGCAAATAAGAACATCAGGGCATGGTGGTATTAAGACGAAGTACAGAAGTATGGTATTTTTATGGAGTACTCTATATCAAGCATACTGAGATCACCCATTAATGTTCAATGCCCTCAGTTACTATTACAATTATTATTGTTTCCTGCCTTGAAGATCAAGCTTATAGGCATCATTCTAAGCTGATCCTTCTCTTGTAATTTATTTCCTGTGTGCTTTGAGACTGATGAGCTCTAAAGTGCTCATGAGATGTGATGCTTTTCCTAATCAGAAGCTATAGAGTAGAGCCTGGCTTCATTTTATTGCTTTACTGAACAGTTTTGCTAATGAGGCTACCAATACAATGTCCCCATTAAAAGATGAAACTGATAATGATGTTGCTCCTGATTGGGAAAGAAGGATAAGCAGTTTGTTTCTAGTAAATATCTTCATCCTTTGAGATGCTTTGGGGGCAGGAGCACTAACACTAGCATATGAAAGTAAACAGCAGCTCTGTCAAGGTAAGGCAGAAAAATAGCAAGATTGAATTCATCCTGCTTGTCTCAAATGTTTCCTTCCACAACAGTGCAAGTAAGCTCTGACTCTCAGCAAATGTATTTATAGCATCATAATACCATATTCCTTACAAAAATGTTTTAGAAATGCAACATCACATCCTATAACATTTTCACAGGCCTGATGTTTCCTACAGCTTCTTTTGCTTGCTCCCTTTCAAAAGTGAATAAAGTTTGATCATAAAGACAGTATGAAAACGTACCATGTTTTGAGCAACTGAAGGTGTCATTGACTTACTGGAGCCAGACAACCTATGAATTGCCTTCCCCTCTCTATGAAATGTTATTTTTTTCTCTATCCTCCATGAGAATTAATTTTTACCCACTGCAAGAATTCATCTAAAACTTTCTGATTCTCTGTGTTTGTACACTTTTGTGTGTGTGTAAAAGAGGGAGAAAGTGACCCTCAGCCCAGACACAGAGCTGTGGAAGATCAATGTTCAAGTCTCTGATTTTAGTGAGATGATTTAAGTCAAGAGGACTGTGATCACTAAGTTGATGTTTTTTTCTGGAAAGAATTTTTTCCTGGTTTAAAATAGTATTTCTCTTTCAAAATTTTATCTGTATCTAATTTTATGTAACAATTCCTAACTAGTTGGTTTCCAGACACCTCTTGAATTCCCACAATGAGTGAGGAAGCCCTACCTGGTTCTCATGCTTTTAAAGCATGGCAAGAAATGAAAGGCACTTTCTAAGAGAGCTTGAGCAGCTTAGAAATGCTGATTACAGATAGTGTTAGAAGATTGACTAGTTTGCCTGGCAGTAGATGTACAGTGCCAGGCTCAGGAGAAAGTTCTATGCCATAAAAAAAGTATTTGGTTCTTTGAGTTTTATTTTGCCTTTTAGAATCATAGATGTTGGCAAATAGTGCTTCCTAATGTAGGTGCAAGTCTTGGTTTGAAAGATAAAGGACTGTGTTAGGCAAGTTAGTTTCTATTCCTCTTGCCCTTTACGGCTGGTTGTTGGCTAGCCTTTGGATCCACACTCACCTTGAGGCTGGCCATGTTTTCCTGGCTCTAAGAATCCATGTCTACAGTTTTAGATGTGTCTGGTTTATGCTTAACGTGGACCATCACCATTGCAATTTTTAAATTGCTGGGACATTTTCATGTGTTTTTTAAAATGATTCAATTTGTAGTGCAGGCATGCATATTGTTCCTCAGCCAGAGGAAAAGACAGGGTCTGGGAAATTTTCTCTTCCCATTGTTATTCTCAACAAAAAGAAAGCATAATGTATTGGCATACAGGCCAATGTGACAGTGAAATAGCATCCATGTCATTTCAAGCAAATACAATGTTGGATACAAAATGTCCAATATATAATCTGTATTTTAAAATGTGAAGGCTCATTCTGTGCCAGAAATAATTGTCTGATTCCCCAGTGTGCATACAGATACCAGTATAAGTGAAACAAAATGATCAATCTAAATTTATTTATATATTTGAGTGACTTATCTGGTTCAGGTTATGAAAGCAAGTGGTTACTTCACAGAAACCTGTAAAGTTGAATTTTCCATAAAGGTTCATATCAGTTGAGATATTTAACCACAATAGAAGTGTACTGAGGTGGGGATTTTTTTCATGAAGATTAATTATTTGTGCCCCATGTATCATCTCTTTCAACAGCCACAGTACTGAATGGTCATCTCTTAAACTTCAGTTATCTCTCACTCCTGCTCTCCTCTTGTGTAAATTATGTGTTATTCTCAGAACCTCCTTCCCTTACGAACTTACAGGAAATTCTAATAATTGTTCTTAATGATTTCCTCCCTTACCTACCCCCTTAGGACACACTGAAAATGCAATTAAAGGAAAAGGAAATCATATGCCAACCTTAAGATATTAGTTATATGCAAGCTGAAAGCCTCTAATTGAACTGAAATAGCCCAGCAAATGGAGAAAATTTAAATAGCAATGATTTAGAATGTGTACCAAACCTAAGGTGTTACTGTCAGTGGGGCAGATAGATACATTTAAAGTCTTGTCAAATAAAGACCTTGCTTTTTTCTGCATTGATTATATAAAATAGCAAGTCATACCTTTGTTAAAATCTCTGGGTGCTTGATTTGACTTGAACAAAGCAAGGATTCAGTTTAAATATATAAAGTGAAAATATTTCAATATTGTTCTGTCCCAATCCAAATCCTGACAGATCTAAATACTATCAGTTTAAGACTTCAGAAAAATATATTTATTGCTAGTAAATGCATCCTGTTGTAAGGACTTGCAGAAGTTAACTGTGCTTATGTTTCCTTCCCCAATTAGGAACGGATTAGAAAAGATTCTTTTTTACGGTTTATCTTCTAAGCATTTGACTTTTATTCAGTCATATGGAACTAAAAATAGCAAAATACTGGGGGGGAAAAAACCCAACCAACTGGTATTTGGAGAAATTTGTGAGATTTTTTTGTTTGTTTGTGGGTTTGGGTTTTCTTTTTGCTTTTGTTGAGTAACAGTATTCTACTGCATTCTTTTTCAGTAGACTTGTTAACTGTAGTTCTCGTGGATTTTAGAATAAGTAGACCTCTGTGGAGAAAGCAAGAAATAATGGATAAGGCTTAGATTTTGGTCAAAATAAAACTGCTGTTAAGTATTGAGGTTTTGAGCCAATTCCATAATAGATTAGGATTACTTCTTCCTTTGTAAGTGCAAATTAGTAATTTTCCATAGATGTAAAGTTGACATAAGACTAGGGTAAATTAATTTTTTTTTTCAGACTTCTTAAAATATCAGATGGAAGATGCCAAAAATAAATTAATTATCATAATATTCACTGGCAATGCTCCTGAGTACAATTTCTATTGTAGTTTATGCTAGTAACTGATCTGTTGTTCTAGTTTTCTTTCTCTGGAATTGTCCAGTACAGAAACATTGAGAGTGAATCACAGAAGTATGTGTGATGTTTAATTATTGTGCTCTTTCAGTCTTCCTATTTCTGCCACTTAATGATGGATTCAGAGCCCACAATATGAAGATTTAGCTAGCTTGTTTTCTTTTTTTTATATGTATTATCTTTTGTAGCAGTAGGTGTTCTGTTTCCTTGCGATAATCTCTAATCCTTTCTTAAACTATGTAGACTGTTGTGTATCCATAGTAATTCTTAGGTCAATTATTTGTTCTGTAAAAAAAAATCCCCCTGACATCCCTGCACCCAATTCCCCCCAAAAACTTAATAGTTTGAAATTTGTTGACATTGTGCTTTATTAGCTATCTCTTGTTAATGTATTAGGACAGAAGGGAAAGACAAGCCTTGACTTTCTTTCTTGATTCTGTTTCCACTTAAATCAACAAAAAAACTCTCAACACTCTATCTAATTTAGCTCCTGTCAGAAATAGGTACTTTCAAATTACTAGTTTAATTTTAAAATGTTTTTAGTTAATATCATCGTTTTAAAATCTTTAAAATGCAATTCCTGTCTGAGTCAGGGTTTTTATCAGAGCTTTCACACAGTGCTGTTAAAACAGAAGTCAAGGTGTTAACTCTAAAGTCTACAGACAGTAAATCCGACATTTAAATTGTCAGTTATTTTTTCTGCTGATTACTTATTTTGAATAAATGCTTCTGTTTAAGCATTCTGGATGCATTGCCATCTATGGAGATGAAAAACAGCTATCAGTCATCAGTTCCAATTTCCAATTTTTTGACAATTTCTATGATGTAACTGATTTATTGACAAAAAAGTTTATGAATTGAAAAGCTGAAAGGCCACTGATACCTTAAAATACTTTGTATTCATCAGCCTAATAATTGAAAAGAGCAGTTGTTCTGATTTTAATATATATTTTCATATTTAATTCAAAAAAAGTCATTTTTAATTATAAAATAAGTGGAAATGAGATTTTACCTTCTGCACCAAAGTGCAGTTGTAACCTGGAGGCTTTACATAATAATACAGCTTCATCTGATTGTGCTGGGCTCTACCTAGGTCCTTAGTAATTTAATGTTGAATGTTATCTGAAACAAAATCAATAGCTAACAGCTTTTAAAGATTTACTGGACTATAGAAGCAGTGCCCTTTAAGCATGTTAGTGTTGTTGGGACACTGTTTGTGCAGCCTCTTTACTTAAATCACAGACAAACTTTGATCTCAATTATATTTAAACTGATATTTTGAAAATGGTTGAAATATGTGTTCAGACCTGTCTGATTTGCATAATTTAAGCCCACTGTCCCTGTTATCTTATTCAACTACTCTGCATTTATGCAAATATACTTTATTATAGCATGAGCAAATTCCAGAGAGTCACTGTTTCCACAGCAGAGCGTGCACAATGCATACCTAGTCTTTAGAGCTGCTTCTTCCATTATTTTTTATCTGTATTTATGAAGGATGGGGGAGGCAATCAAAACAGCTGTGAAAATAAATTAGCCATTTGTTGACATAGAAGAAATGCTCTGAAACACTTTGTGATATTTCAAAGCTAGCACAATTAGTGGTTTTTAATAGATAACTAGCTGATCATCAACATCTTGTCTCTGGTTGGCTTAAACGTAATCAGAACACACCAAATTCTGTTGTGAAAACTGTAGTCAATTAACATTAACCTGCAGGTAGCTAAAGGCATGTGGTTTTGGTTCCATTCCTGGAGTTTGTAAAAGTCTTTGTAGCATTTTATTAATATGACTGACATTGGTGGAGGCTGAATTTTTGTATTCTAAGAGCACAGTTTTGCCAAGCAAAGTTTCCCTGACATTTTACCTTCAATTTATGGTTTTAGGTGTTTTCAGCTTTTAACATCTGTAAACAGCATAGTACTGTACAATATGGGCACCTCTGGTTACTTACTCATTTGCTAATGCTGCTGTTGTACCTGTCCAATAAGCAATAAATATTTCAGTCTGCATAATTTATACTTTATGTAATAACATTTTTCATTACTACCTTTTATATATAATAACTAGTGTGGAATACATAGCGGCTTTGTAGAACTGCTGCGCCTTTATAGTGGTTTTTTGCTATATCTCAGTTTGTCCTTTTGAATTTAGTCCTATCTCATAAGTCTTGTTCTTTTTAAGTTGTTCTATATATTTATTTTAATGAATGGAAAGAAATGAAAGAAAATGAAACTTTGATTACGGTATTACACAATAGCGTGACAGAATTAGTTGCTTGGTGACTATCTACATTTTGTCTTTGAGTTGTTTATTTGTTCTGAAGTTCTTTAAAACTCATAGTTGGAACACATTTTTCTTCTCACTGGAAATTATCCCAATTGCTCTTTGATTAAAATATTCTTATTCTAAAGAGAAAATGAAACCTTGCTTGCATTTTCAATCTTTCTTACTGGGAGGGTGACTGTGAAATTGGAATAACAAGGTATTTAAGTAGTTATCAGGCATTTTGCAGTGGCTTTCTGTCTCACTGCACACAAACACCCCTGCTCCTTTCCGTGTGTCTCTCTCATTCTATGTTTCTCTCTTTTTCTGGTTTGGTGTTTTTTCTTTTTCTTGCTGGGTCTGTTTAATTTTTAAAAAGTAATAAATATTCCCGAGGATTAGGAGGAATTGTAATTAAGAGCTAATTAACGTGATACTGTGACCAGGTGAGTGTTTGGAACACTCACCTGAAGGAGTAGCAACTCAGTTTCAGTTCATGATCCCAGTTAAATTTTGTAGATATAACATGAACTTTGAAATTTTTTCAGCTGCCTTTGAAATTTCCTAAGATGAGTCAACTCTCACTCAACTCATTAGAGTAAATGCATTTCCATACATTTCATTCATTAAAGTTTTGTTCTTAATCCCTAGAATATGAAGGATGTATAAGGCTGACTCATCTTCACTCCAAACATAGTTCCCAGATATTTAAATGTGCTTCCTTGCACCACTGAAAAATATTTCCATTTTCTCATCTGTGTGGTGTACTCTTTTTGTATGACACATGCCCTGCAATGATGCTGACCTCTCCTGTCTCAGAAATTCCTATTAAATGCAAACTGCTTCTGTGTTTTGAACTGGAGAGCTTTGGTTTGTTTGCTCTTCCTGACTATAGAAAGCAGTAGTTTGTCTAGCTGAGTCAGGTGATATCTCTCATTTTTGCCCAAATACGTGGAGGGAAGGGAGAGACAATTTAGGGTGGGAAAAGGCTTAAAGGAGTTCATACAACAGTTCATACAAACCCTTCTTCCATTGCCATTGAAATGATTAAGTACAGTTTCCAGTCTTTCAGAAAAAGCAAGTAGGCTAATCATAATCCCAAAGTAACACAACAGAAGCCCCAAATGGGATATTCTTACCACACGATAATGTTGCCTTCTCTTGATGTAGTGCAAAGAGAGTCAATCTGTCTCAAGCAGAACAGCACTGTGACTGTGGCAGTGTCTGCTCACAGTATGGTGTCCTGCGAGGTAAAGGAATTACACTGAGAAATTTTGAACAGACTAAATAATCAGTAGGTTGTTATCTTTAGGACTAAAATTTTGCAGAGCAGTCCAAGATTTTGAAGCGTGTTAGGAAGAGCACAGCTTTTTCAGCTGAAATATTAACTAAACAAAATCAAGGCTAGGTAGAAACAGAAACAGAACTGGCAGGGTTTTTTTATTTAGAATACGGACAGACTTTTCTGGTATATAAATGTATGTGTGATTCTGGAGGAAGAACATACATAAAACACCTGGAATATTGAAAAGGTCAAAAAAATATTTAACTCCAAAATGTAAATAGAAAACTCTAGCAGATGCATGTAGTGAATCCAGAATTCTAAGGGTACTTTTATCCTCACCTGGTCACCTCCACCATTCTTTGTACCTTCCAGCAATTACAAGAAATTAATCATGGACCCTAAGTGTAACAGTCTTCTACTGCACAGTTTTCATACATTATATATAGACTTCATAAGAATGACACCTATAGGAGAAAAAGAATGAAATCATGTAATAAATGATTGTTGTAGTAGAGTGCAAAAGTAAAAAAAATTAAAAAATGTTGGTTTAAACTTGCACAAGCCGTGATAACTTAGTGATTTCATAATTTCTTGATTTTGCCATGTTAAGATTATTTCACTATGTTAGTTTGATTTCCAAGTTAAACAAACAAACAAAAAAGCAAAATGAGAGAAGAGCTCTGTACATTTTATTATACAAAATCATACCTAATTTAGGAAGGTCATTGCCAGGGATATTGCTCAGATCCTTGTTCAATTTCTGCCACTTGAGCAAAAGGATTAAATGATACATGCAATAATTTTTTGACCTCTCTATAGACCTGCCAGAAGACACAGGTAACAAGAGCTGTATGTCAGTGTGTCTTCTGGTAATTTGATGAGAGCAGTAGTACTACTGCTGCATACACTCTGGAATGTAGGAGGGGCAGAGACAGCATGTGATTAACTGACCCCGACCCCCATTCCCCTGCACTGCTGGTGGGGAGGAGATAGAGAAAATCGGGAGTAAAGTTGAGCCCAGGAAGAAGGGAGGGGTGGGGTGAAGGTGTTTTAAGATTTAGTTTTTATTTCTCATTTCTCATTACCTTACTCTGATTTGATTGGTAATAAATTAAACTAATTTCCCCAAATCGAGTCTGGTTTGCCTGTGATGGTAATTGGTGAGTGATCTCTCCTTGTCCTTATCTTGACCCATGAGCCTTTTGTTATATTTTCTCTCCCCTGTCCAGCTGAGGAGGACAAGTGATAGAGCGGCTTTGGTGGGCAGCTGGTGTCCAGTCAGCATCAACCCACCAAAGGGTTCTATTTCACATTTCAGAGGCAATGTCTTTTAAAAGTCAGGGGTCCCCTGTCTTCTGTTATCTCACATCTTCTAAACACCAACTTCCTTTTCAAGTCTTGTGCACCATCTATTCTTGCGGCAGAATTCATCCCCAGCAAGGGCAACCTCTCCTCTCAGTGATATTTTGGATTTAAATTCTGTACTTCCATAATATCTAGTTCTTATTAACTTTAAAGTTCTAATTAATTTTAAAAGAAATTGTGTATCTTAAGCTTCAGCTATTTTCTTGCATTAAACAACCAAATAGGAATGGCATTTGTGTAATCTTGTTTCCAGCAGCTGCTTCTTTCTTTCCCTGTACTCATGGACAATTTTTAGAAAGACAAACAAGTTTGGAGTACTCACTCTGTTAGGTTTTTTTGGGGTTTTTTTCTGAGCATTTTCAAAAGAGGAGACTGCAGTAGAGATTTTCTGAAGCAGCCTTCATGGAAGAACATCTGCTAAAGGGAGTGCTTCCCAATGATTTTAGGGTATCATCTAGTCAACACTGGCTAGATGTCTCAGAGTTTAGAGCTCACAGTGAAGATAGTGTATGTTTAACAAACATTGCTAAATTCATAAGCTTATTTGGATGTGTGTGTACACCCTTCTTCCCCCAGAACTGGAAGTGCATGCGTATGGCTTACTTGCAATTTTAATTGAGACTCGTTCATCTGTCTGCTTCTCAAAAAGAGAAGGTATTCTATGATAACCAAGAACAGTAAGGATAATACTGTTATATAACTTATGTGTTGATCACAGTTTTCAAATTTGGCTGGGTAAAACATACAGTAAACTGTGATTCTCAGAAACCTATGGACATTTACATTGACTCATTATAGCTTAGAAAATGTACACTGAATTTGCTGAGAATTGAAATATACTTTCCTAGTTACAGTAACTAAGAAGAAATGATTATGTGTCAATTAAGGCTGCAGCCTTTAAATAAATATAATTCCTTTATAGAAAGAGAAAAATATGAGGTTAATAATTTGAAGCTTGGAATTAGACCAAGGGAGAGATAACTGTAATGCTCATAGTGGTCTTCATTTCAGTTCCTCCTCTTTCTCTTCAGTTTTCTTTTTTCCATTGTCTTTCTTTTCTTTTAGTAGGCTTAGAAGTCTACTAAACTGACTTTTTTGCAGTGACCTCTGTGAGGCAAGCTTTTGTGCCCTGTAGTGCTCCATCATCATTCACCACTTAAGCAGCTTTTAATAGATCTGTTTTAATAGAGATGTTCCATCTGGCTGCACATAACAAAAATCTTCAGGGAAGTCCTCAGAGGTAATTTTTCTGAGTATCTCAGCCCTTAAAGGATTGGACTCATCAGCATTTCAATCCTATATTATTCCTAATCCATATTTTAAATGCTGTCACAGTGGTTACTTGAGCTTGTCTTGGAAGTAAAGATAAAGACCAAACAAGCATCACAATGACAGAATTTGCAAAACGCTGTCCCTCCAGGTCAGTGCACAGGTCCATTGGATCAGATCCCAAGCCATAGAGTAAACCCACAAATGCCCTCAATGTGACATTAATTCTTTTTGAATGGATGGTAAGAAAGAAAAACGTGAAACCAATATATCTGTGCTTTCCCCTATTTTTGTTTAAATAAACAGAAAAGGAAATTTGCCTCTACCGTGTTGATCATCATGATATCCGAAGATTATTGGATACTTGTAGCGTATGCATATTTTCTTCGTCTTATGCATCAGTGCCAACACATATCTAGAACTGCAGTCCTTTTACTGAAGGAGGCAATTTATTCGGTCCATGGTCGTGAAAGTGCATCCTGGTTTCTTCATAAAAGTACCCACCCATGAATGCTCTGATTCTGCAATGCAACCAGACAGTAAACTCATAGTGGACTGTAGTGTTTCATTTCCAGGGCCTCAGCCAAGTAATACTTCTCAGTTTTATCTGGAACAATATAAACGTTTGTTTCGGGTTTGTGTTGCAAAGGAATTCAAATGGAGAACATACTTGTGCATTTCTAGAATTTCCTGTGTTTCAGGTTAATAAATTCAGTTGCTGCTTGTGCAGTCCACTATTCTGAATGCTACAAAATTGTAGTTGAGATTTCTCAGTTTGTTAGTTTGTACTAATGTAATCATGTTTTCTTCCATTGGTCTGGGTTTGGGTTTATTTTGTTAATATTTTCTTTACCCAAATCAGATTTTCTAAGAAGTATTTATACACTAATGTTGCTAGGCAAAGTAATAGGAACAGAAATCCAAATGCTCTGAATCTTCCCCAGAGGGCAGACTCTGAAGTGGTAGCTCACTATTGATATTTGTAGTAACAACCTTTGGATTATAAAGCTACTATGAAAACCAAGTTTATGATTGGTGATCGCATGTGGCCGTGACTTTCAAAGAGACTTTTCAGTCTTTGTTATTGTCAAATCAGTATCAGCATTGCAGTTAATAGACATTCTAATTTATATATAAGGCTGAGAGAGTTGGGGTTATTCAGGCTCGAGAAGAGAAGGGTCCGGGAAGACCCTATTGCAGCCTTTCAGTACTTAAAGGAGGCTTATAAGAAAGATGAGAACAGACTTTTTAATAGGGCCTGTTGCAGTAGAATAGGGGGTAACGTTTTTAAACTAAAAGAAGGTAGATTTAGACTAGATATAAGGAAGAAATTTTTTACAATAATGGTGATGAAACACTGGAACAGGCTGCCCAGAGAAACGGTAGATGCCCCATCCCTGCAAACATTCAAGGGCAGGTTGGACAGGGCTCTGAGCAACCTGATGTAGCTGAAGATGGGCTTGCTCATTGCAATGGGGTTGGACTAGAGGATGTTTAAAGGTCCCTTCCAACCCAAAGCATTCTATGATTCTATGTTATTAGTAACTGTAAGTATAATTTTGTATGCACACATCAGAACATCTAAATTAAATATCAGGGTGGTTAGGTATAAACAACAAAAAAAGGACTTCACTGAATATTAAATAGTTATTGTTAGGTATGTATCAAATAAAGTATTAACTGATAAAAAATATAAATATTCATTCATTCTCTGTGACTGATTACAATGAAAGAAGAAAATCTTTAATTAAATTAGTGAACCTTTTAAAATCTTGTTTCTGTGTTTTGGTTTTTTTTTTTTTTCAGATGAGATTAGAAAGCCAATCTTAAGCATATAGATCAACCATATCTCTAGTGAAGTCAAAAGCCATCAGTACTGCACAGCAGGGTTGGGTTTGGAAGGAGAAAGGAGTTTGGCATTTTCTGAAATTTCTGGTGCTCAAATATTGTTTGTCTGCATAGTATCTTTATGAGATTATGTTGGATTTTTCATAGCTGTTCCCAGCTGGAGGCTTGAGGATGTGACACAATGGAACTTAGAAATCACTCTAATTATTAGGTTATAAAATTACAAATTCTGTCCTCCCACAATGAAGCATTATTTTATTTCATTTTTGAGTGGCACAGCGCCATCATTATCTTCTTGCTCATAGCCTTGTTGGCATATTTGATGGGAAGGTGAGAGACAGACATTTGAATTCCCTCAGGCTAAAAAGAGAATGAGACCATATCTTCTACTTCTTGGGTAAAGGCTCTAGCTATTAAACAACTATAAAACAAACCTGGGTGGCAGTACTGATTAAATCAACACATCTAGTCTTAATGCTGTATTTGTGAGTTGATGTTAGGAATCACCACATGCAGTTAAAAATCCTAAATTGTTTTGGTCAGGACAGAGGTGCCTAGATTAATTCAGTTCAGATAGTGTTACTTTTGTATATGGACAGGACCAAAACATTCAATACCATTAAAAACAACAAAAAAAAAAAGACAAACCCCCCCCCCAAAACACTGAAGGTATCCGAGGTACTAGATTTTTACCTAGGTTTGATTTTAAATTAGCATTCACATACAATATCTTGGTGCTTTTTTTGCACCTCACCTTTAAATCCGTGTATGAATTTGAACACAGATTGTCAAGGACTGTACGTTTTTGGGTTTTTTTAAATGTGTTTGGTATCAGTTTAAGAACAGAACTGTATTTTATTCCCTAATCATTCCTATAGAAACCACACTTGACTCTCTTAGAACAAGTGACTTTCCCCTCAATTTCTTTTAGTTCTTGCTTTCATGGTAATTCTTGGTGGTTTATCACTGCTTATGAATCAGCAGCATATGAATAAATTAATGAAAAACAAACAAGCAATCAATTTCCTTGTCAGATGTAGGATAGTTGATTTACCTTAATAATTAAAACCAAAAAATGTGAACATAACCAGTCTTTCAGACCCTGTTATCTTCATTCTCCATGATGTTAGTTTTGGTTCCAGTCTTTTTGCCTCTGTTCCCTTCCTCTTAAAAAATCATAGAGATTTCTCAGCAAGTGTAAAAACCTATGTAAATCTTTGCTCTTGATTCCCTGCTGGAAACATAGTTGCGTCAAATCTCTGTATAAGCTTTTTTGCAATAATGACTCGAAGTTTATGTGATAAAGCTTGAGTTTCATGTATTATAATAGGAAAGTATATTTAAATAAGAACAGTGCGCTATATATATTTTAATCATTGTTTTGAAAAAGATATATAAGACAAAATCCTGTGCACTGTATCTGCACCGAAAACATATGGTAGGTACAAATATATTCTGGAGCTACCTTAGTACCCCAGTGATTTTGGTAACAGCCTGTAGAGATTTGGTCTCTCGGTACTAATTTAAAGATGCTCTTATTCATGCAATTTGCTGTAGGTCAGTCTGGTTCAGATGTGCTACAAGGACTAATTTGGAATGGATTTATCCATGGATTTTTACTTCAAAAATGTCTCTGTTTTTATGCCATAATGAAAGCAAGGAGTGACTTTGTAGTTGGCCTCAGTGTGTAGAAGTTTCTGTACTGCTGGATGACTGTTCATAGAAGTGTTCCTTTGCTCCTCCTTGGTGACACACTTAGTGAGTGCAGTAGTGTATCTCCTCAGTCAGACACTCTGCAGAGCCTAAAGCATGTCTGATTTGAAGCAAGACTGGAAAAGTCTCATGTAGCCTGCAGAATGGAAGGAATTAAGAGATGAAGGTGTTCTGAAAGTCAAAGAAGAATTTACTTCCACTGCAGCTTGGTCTCACTGTTCACATATTCTTGAACGGGGAATATCTTTTGAATATTTTCTACTGCTGCCAAGAAATGAGTATTAGTTATTTTAGAAGAGTCTTCGATAAAAAAATCTATTTAAACTTCTTCAGGAAGAGCCAGTTACAACATTAATGGCTAATTTACAGTAAATTAATATTTTTTAAAATTAGTTAATATATTATTATTAATTAATAATCACAGAATCATTTAGATTGGAAAAGACCTTTAAGATAATCAAGTCCAACTGTAAAGTTAACAATGCCAAGTGCACCACTAAACCATGTCCCTAAACGCCACATACTCTTGTCAACTGATTCAGATGACAGCGTGTCAATATAGGTGATATAATTCTAACTTACCAGGCTGTTGTATTCTTCAGAAATGTAGAGTTAAGTTTTGTCAGCGTACTTTTTTATTTGTCCTAGTTTTGGCTGGGATAGAGTTAATTTTCTTCCTAGTAGCTGGTATAGTGCTGTGTTTTGGATTTAGTATGAGAATAATGTTGATAACACACTGATGTTTTAGTTGTTGTTAAATAAGGCTTATACTGAGTCAAGGACTTTTCAGCTTCCCCTGCTCTGCCAGGTGCAAAAGAAGCTGGGAGGAGGCACAGCCAGGACAGCTGGCTGAACCCAACTGGTCAAAGGGATATCCCATACCAAATGATGTCATGCTCAGTGTAGAAAGTGGGGGGAGTTGGCCAGGGGCAGCATTCATTGCTCGGGAACTAGCTGGGCATCAGTCAGCAGGTGGTGAGGAATTGCATTGTGCATCACTTACTTTGTATATTCTATTATTATTATTATTATTATATATTCCTTTGCTTTCCTGTTAAACTGTCCTTATCTCAACCCACAGGTTTTGCTTTTTTTTTTTTTTTTTTCCCCCCTCCCAATTCTCTCCGCCATCCTGCTGAGGAGGCTGGGGAGAGTGAGTGAGTGTCTGTGTGGAACTTAGATTCCAACTGCGGTTAAACCACATTACTCTACAACTTTTTGAAGTAAAATATGTGTTTAACTAAACCAAGTAAGATATTGCCTGTTTCTGTGAAGGTTATCGAGTATAAGAACAACCTGAATGGGGGTTTTTTTGGGTGCAGATATAAATGTCAGTGTAATCCATGGGGTTTTTTTAACTGATAAATACTGTTTGAGAGTCTCAAATGCAGTTCTGGAGGAAAAGTTATCTCCATGTTTGCCACCAGGTCACATAAGGATCTAAGGGATATAATTTTGAAAAGCTTCTAACTGAGGTATGGCAAAATAGCAGGCTTCAAGACATGAACAAATACATGAATTCACCCTGATCCAGATTGATTTTTATTGTAGTATTTATTAATTTACTTCTGAGGAAAGAAAATGCTGTCAGCTTTATTGGGAGTCGTGTGGGGACCTAAGGAACAAAACTTACTATCACTCCATACTTATTTACATTCATAGAATCACATAATTGTTGCAGTTGGAATGCACCTCTGGTGGTCATCTCATCTGGTCAAACTCCCCTGCTCAAAACAAGGTCAGCTAAAGCAGGTTGTTCAGGATTGACTCCAGTCAGGTTTTTAATATTTCCAAAGATGGAGACTGCAAAAGATCTCTGGGCATCCTGTTGCAGTGTTTGGCCACACTCAGACTATATTTTTTTTCTTATGTCTAAATGGAAATTCTTCTATCTCAGTTTGTACCAATTGCCTCTTTTCCTGTCACTGGGCACTGCTAAGATAGCCAGTCTTACTCCCTCTCATCAGGTAGTTCTAGATATTACTAACATCCTCTGCCCTGAGGAGGCTTCTCTTTTCCAGGCTAAACAGTCCCAGCTCTCTCAGCATCCTTTCTTATGGCAGATGCTCCAATCCTTTCACCGTCTTTGTGGCTCTTTGCTGGACTCGCTCCAGTTATGTTGATGTCTGTCTTGTACTGAGGAGCTCAGACCTGGTCCTAGCACTCCAGATGGATCTCACAAGGGCTGGGTAGAAAGGAAGGCTCCCCTCTTCGACATGCTGGTGATGCTCTTCCTAATGCAGCACAGGAAGGTGTTGACCTTCTTTACCTGTTGAGGTCCCTCTGCACAGCAGCACAACCATTAGGTGTATCAACCACTCTTCTCAGTTTTGTGTCATATGGAAAGTTTCTGAGAATGCACTCTGTGCTATTGTCCAGGTCATTAATGAAAGGATTAAACACTCTTGGCCCCACTGTAGATCCCTGAAGTATATCCCTAATGGACTGGCGTCCAGCTGGGCTATGTGCCACTGATCACAACTTTTTGAACCCAGCTGTTCAGCCAGTTTTAGTCCACTTAAGTATACAGGCCATAAGTTTGTCTGTGAAGATGCCATGGGAGACAAGGTCAAAAGCCTTAGGATAAACAACATCCACTGCTCTCTCCTCATCCATCAAGTTAGTCATTTCACTGTAGAAGGCTGTCAGTTCAGTCAGACATTTCTTCATAAATCCATGCTGACTATTCCCAAACACCTTCTTCAACTTGGGGCTGCTAAAACTGTTTTGAGAGTGCAGTCCTGGACTACCATATAGGTATTGGGGGTGTGGTGGTATTCTAAGTGAATTAAATCAAAGAAAGCAGATTAAGAAATATTTATAAAAATGCTGTTCCTCTAAAGATTTTACTCTCGTAAATTGTTGCATGCTTTGTTTTCCCCACAGAAAGATAAAGAGAAATGTAGAGCATTTTTTATCCAACAAATATAATTACATTGAACACCAATATAAAATGTATTAATGAACTTTACCACATTAGATAATATTTCAAAATAAATAAGGCAAAAATGTGACTAGAGATGTTGACAGAATTTCCCTCCAAGCACATTTCTAATGTAACATCGGCAGGGAAGAAGGCCATCTGTCCATGTGTTTTTCTGTAAGGATATTCAGGCTTGTTTGGAAAACAACCAGACCCTGTCCTTGTAGAGGCTGGAAAATCTGTGATATATAATGGAGTCATTTAACAGATTGAAGGGTTTTATGCAATTCAAGAGACTAGAATAATGAGAAAGACAACTGCTTCAAATAACAGAGAAGACAACTGCCTCAGCAGTAAAATTTAGTCTATGCCCTGTCCTCATCAAATAATAATAATGGTAATACTCAGTGCTTGATAGCTTTTTAAATGTTAATATGTAGAGTAAACCTAAGCTAAGGCAATATCAGCTGCTGCACTTATTTTTAAATTTCTTAGTAAGTATATTCTGAAATGCCAGGGAAGGATACAGATTGTTTTTCTTCTCTGCATTACTTTGGTACTTTCAGTTCTCCTATATGACATGCATATGTGGTACCTGCAGTTAGTATATTGAAACTTGAAGTTATATCAAGAATTAATTTTAACTATAAATCTGATCTAGAGATTTTATGCAATTTCTCTGAATACAGCAATCTTGTTAAATACAAGGGAAAGTCTTTCTCATTTGAGAATATTAACATCAAGCTATTTATAGTAGAGGTATTCCACTTAACAGCCATAGATTCTCTTACCTGATAGCCTTTTAGAGTTTATCACTATCAAATCCTTGAAGGTGCATAAAATAATGTTACACAATGCTACTAATATAAATAAAGTTGTTCTTCATGAAGAAATATTCCAAATTTCAACTCTGCATATATTTGGTTCTCCTAATTTGAAATTAGTTCTTTCAGAAATCTTGGCATGTATTGATATTTGAATAACTACAATTCATTTTGGCTAGTTAAGAAAGAGCATGGTGGTTTGCCTAAGGGATGCGTGAGAGAAACCAATGCAGGAGTTACTGGCTTAAATGTCTGTAGTGTACATTATGCTGAAAGCCAGATTAATTAATTTTTCTGACTTGATAATCTATGTATATAGTAATTTAATCTTTTTTGTCTCTTGACAAAGAAGTGAGACGTTAATTTCATAAATATCATTGGACTCAGGCATGTTTCAGACTGTTGAGAGAAGCGACTTTCCCTCCTTAATAACTTTTGGCTTACAGATGCACTGGTTTTTTTGGATATCCTTGGTGATGTGTGTTCTTGTCATGACATACAGGAAGAGAGATCACACTATGTAACATTTAATTTTGGTCCTCAGATTATATAGAACTTCACAGTTTTACAACAATACCATGTATTGTGCCCAGAAGATGAGAGTAAACCAATTTAAAATTCATGCAATATGTTCCTTGAGGATAAAAGGAAGGGAAGCTGCAATCTGCTGCTGTGATTTCAGCTTCAGGACCCTGTAGAGCAAATTCAATTCAGCAATGATATCATCAATGCCAAAACTGTTTTGTGAAGGTCTGGGCTTAACAGGAGATCTTACAAATAATAAGCTAGGAGCAAATGAAAAAACTACATTTAGCTAGTTTTACTTCAGAGATTTGTGCATCAAGCACAGGTCCAAGAATACGTTATAAAAAGGAACATCCCTAGATGAAGAATGAATGAGATTTTTCAGGGACTGAAATTTTAAGAAAATGTGTGTTCTTTCGGGGGTAGGTGGGTGGTAATCTCTCTGGAACAGTCTCACACGTGATTAAAAAAATATCTGTGGACTACAAATTAAGAATCCATGGCATTTCTGTTTATATATTGCATAACCCAGAAAGAACCCAAAGAGGCATTCAAGTTATGGTCCATACAAGATACATGAGTATTAAACCCCCTTGAAATGGTTTTGACGTATTAGGCAATAATGACTCATAGACTCAGTGATTCAAAAATTGGTGGGACGGATGATATAAATTCAATATACTAAGTAGTGCAAAAGAAAGTAACAGGCTTTTTACTTTAGGGGGTTATATGGTCTTTTTTTAAGGGAAGAGAAGTGAGGCAGGAGAATCAAGCGACATCATTTTAAACAAATTTCTGAACAGATCAGCCATAGAGAATATTACTTCCATTTTTTAGCTGATAAAAGAAATTGAATTGCCACATAATCTGTTGTTTCTGATAGTATTTCATGATGTAAAAATATCTATTTTCAGTCCCAAATTAAACAATTCTCTATGTTGCAGATGTGAAATGTGTATTGTTTCATTTCAGTAAGTATAGAATGAAACAAGTTCTTGAAAGCGAAAACAGATATTTATCATAGGAATTGAAGCATTTGGAATTATTTCTGTGTTTTTTTTCTGGACTGATCAACTTCTCTTACTCTTCTAAAATACTTATGCTGACAATAACATTGGGTCTTTTATACATGCAAAGTTTGTGACTTTAAAGAACAAACAATTCCTGACAGCTGGCCTTGTGATAAAGCCTGGCTTTGTCTTAAGAAAGAATGATTGAAAGTGATTTATTGGCCAAAGTAATTTTCTACGAAATTGTGGCAATTAGAATAAATATTAATTGTCATTATGCCATATAATTTTGTCTTAACCTTTTGAAGTCCATGTACAAGTGGGCATACAGAACAGCTGAAGCAATGGCAACTCAGGGACACTGGTCTGAAATACAACTCATTATTATCTCACTCTCAGTAGTGAAATTATTTTAATAATTCAGAGATGTTTCTGCAAGCCCTGACACTTAGCAAATTGAAAAAAATTGTAAACAATTTTCAGTACTCCAGGAGTGAGGCGAGTTCCTTATATTTGTTACTTTACAAAAAGTGTTGGTCTGAGTTAACAGAGTTAATATTTGGTTGCAACTCTTGCTGTTTCAAAAGGGTATGAATCCAGATTTCTGACTGCAAATCACTGTTTCACAGGTTGATTCCTAATGCCACAACAGTATTTGCTCCTGATTTTTATTATTATTTCAAAAACCCCAAAACAACCTGTTTTTTTTTAACTTCACTAATGAACTAAAATGATACTGTCATTTATCTGAATTAGCAAATGAAGAAATTTAAGGTAATTTAAGGTTTTTGGGCAATAAAAGTTACAGAACATAAATTTGTGTTGAAAATCCCAGCCTTTTCCAAAAATCAGTTAGTGGTACAGAAGAGGAGATGCACAAATCCAGCACCCAGCTCAACCAGGCAAGTTCATTTATCAGCAGTGTCAGAGTAGTAGGTTTCAGTTCTTTGATGCTAAAGTGACAAAATGGAAAAAATTGCTTAGAAAAATACTGCTGTGTTTTCTGTTCTGCTTTGTTCTTGAAAGTTCAGAAGATTCAGATTTTACAATCTCTCTTGCAATTAGAGTTTTATATCTGAAATATTTCACAGAATAATAGAATAGTTTGGGTTGGAATGGACCTTTAAAGGTCATCTAGTCCAACCCCCTAGCAATGAGCAGGGATATCTTCAACCAGATCAGGTTGCTCAGAGCCCTGTCCAACCTGGTCTTGAATGTTTCCAGGGATGGGGCATCTACCACCTCACTGGGCAACCTGTTCCAATGTTTCACCACCCCCACAGTAAAAAAAAAAAAAAAAAAAAAAAAGTCTTCCTTATATCTAGTTTGAATGTACCCTCTTTTAGTTTAAAACTACTACCCCCTACCCTATTGCAACAGGCCCTATTAAAAAGTCTGTCCTTATCTTTCTTATAAGCCTCCTTTAAGTACTGAAAGGCTGCAATAAGGTCTTCCTGGAGCCTTCTCTTCTCCAGTCTGAATAACCCCAAGTCTCTCAGCCTCTTCTCATCAGAGGGGTGTTTCATCACTCTGATCATTCTTGTGGCCCTCTGGAACCGATCCACAAGGTCCATGTTCTTCCAGTGCTGAGGGCTCCAGAGCTTGACACAATACTCCAGGTGGGGTCTCACCAGAGTAGAGCAGCATAATTGCCTCCCTCAATCTGCTGGCTATGCTTTTTTTGATGCAGCCCAGGATACGGCTGGCCTTCTGGGCTGTGAGCACTCAGGTCCAGCTTTTCATCCACCAGTACCCCCAAGTCTGTCTCTGCACAGCTGCTCTCAATCCCTTCATCCCCCAGCCTGTATTTATACCGGGGGTTTCCCTGACCCAGGTGCAGGACCTTGAACTTGGCCTTGTTGAACCTCATGAGGCTTCACACTGGCCCACTTCTTGAGCTTGTCCAGGTCCCTCTGCATGGCATCCCATCCCTCAGGCACGTCAACCGCACCACTCAGCTTGGTGTTGTCTGCAAAGTCGCTGAGGGTGCACTCATCCCCACTGTCTATGTCATTGATGAAGATTATAAACAGTACTGGTCCCAATACGGACCCCTGGGTGACACGACTTGTCACTGATCTCCATCTGGACATTGAACTGTTGACCACTACCTTCTGGATGACACCATCCAAACAATTCCTCATCCACCGAACAGTCCGCCCATCAAATCCATAGCTCTCCAATTTAGAGAGAAGGATGTTGTGGATTTCCTCAGTTTAGATGGCAGTGAAGTGTAAATAGAACAGATAGATTATTGCTGCATACAGATACTGAAAGGGCATTCTGTAGGAAGCAGAGGCCATCAGAAGTATCTTGCATAGTGATCCCTGTGTACACACAAGACCTCTTTACCTGAATCAGCATAAAAAAACCAATGTCAGCTCTAGCACCAGTCTTTCTACAATTGTTATTATTTACACCTATCAGAAGTGCTGTGTAATACTCAATTTTTGCAAGTCCACTACTGACAGACTGATGTGTGCCTTTATCCCTAATATCAGCAAAGCCAAGCCAGTGCTTTTTGTTCCACTTTCAGAGATGATAAAATATATTGTCATCAAATCTATTTCAAGGAACAAAATGAAAGACTTGAGAAAACATTTTCAGTTATTAGCAGTCTATCACTTGGTGACTGGATTTCTCATTCGAGCAATCTAAAATTGAAAATTAAACTAAACTTTAATAATCCATTGTAATTAACACTATGAAACTGATTATTTACATCTTCTGAAGGGGAACCTCAAAATTCATCATACTGTACAGAACTTGGTTTTAGTTTTAAATTCTGGGAAATTTCCATCTTTGTTGTCATTCCACTACAAGAGTTGAAGAAATAAACCTCTATTAATAGAAGAATACCGGTAGACACATTATACAACACATTAGGGAAAAGAAGATACGAAACAATAAAAGACTGAGATATTTCAACCTTAAAAGGAGACACTGGCAATACTGGCATCTTCTTACAAAGTTAAAGCAAAGGCTGAAATAGTTGATGCAAGGCAGTTGTGCAGAAGAAGGTAAACTGCCTACATTGGTTCAATTTCAATCCTCTTCTCCTGTAGAAATTTGTTTTAAAATAATCTCAGATTAAGCCTCTTGCATTAATATTTAAAAAAAAAAAATCTGTATTAGGTCCTAGATACACTGGGAGTTATTTCTTTTGAATGTATCACCTTGGTTAGTGAAAAAACATGAAGGTAATGTCTGAGATGTGTACATGGGGAAGCAAAAGCCTTCAATCTTCTGTGTTTAAAAAAAAAAAAAGTTACAACCTGTGAAATATACCTGCGAAATGTTACGGATAACATTTAGGATTGGGTACTCTATTCTGTCTCTCTTGCAGCAAACTTCAACCAGACCATGAATTTGGTTTTTACTTCTTTACACTTACTTTAGGATAGCATTTCCTAAGTGTTGATACTGAGCTGGCAGTATACAACATTGATTTAAATGCTGAATGAACTAGAGAAAATCGTCTTAAACAGTGTGCCATTTTTGGCTAAAGAGGAGGGAATTTCCATGACCATGAAGGACTTCACCTTGACAATGAAGTCCCTCGGCAAGATTTCCATCTACCTCATGAGAATTGCTAGCTTAGCTGCCTGAAAGAATGTTTAAGGGGGTAAAAATGCACAGAGTATTTGATGTATTTGGCCTTTTCTTAAACCCCTGTACAAAAGATGCCAAGTTGTATAAATCATATGCTTTCTTTAGAATCAAATTGGGAAGAAATTCCATGGGCGTCTGGAAAAAATTCGGGAACCTGTGCTTGAAACATATAGTGTAACCTTGCAGTTCATATTGTCAGGAGAAAAAGCTAAGAGAGAAATGTACTGGGCGACTCGGAGAGCTTCCCAGGTCTTGGGGTTTGATCTTCTTTGTTCTTGAGTTCACACTGGTATGAAAGCCAGATGAACTTCATCTGTCCCTCCTTGCTCACTCTTCAGCAGTAGGAAATGAAAATGCCTGGGCCAGGGAAGAAGTGACTGCCTTAACTGATTCATTGAAAAGGAAACCAGGGCTATGAGGCCTACCTCATGGTGTACGCATGGCTTAAAAAGGGTTTGTACTCCTAAAGGGATGCTGAGAGATGGCAAGGTTAAAAGCTGTAACTCTGTCCCTCACTGTTTGTTCAGGAATTCCCTGAGGCATTTAAAAGGAGCATCACACCAAAGCAACGGGAGAGACAATTATGTGGGAGAGCATTTAATTTCTTTTTATTTGAACTGCTGGGAATTTTCTATTTGGGGAAACTTGTCTTGGCAGGATGTTTTTTTGAAATGAGATATTCATTATCTTTCATCAATATAGCATATAAAAAGAAATCTAGATAAAGACAATGAAATTGAATGTCTCTCTCCTGATTTAGCCTCAAAATGAAAGCAGTATGGAACTCCATCTCATGTGACACAATGGGAATATTGTAGGTTTTGCAAATCTCCATCTCCTCTATATAAACTTTGAATAGTATTCTTGTACTTTCACTGCTAGAATTCATTTTGTATAATTTATAAGACATAAAAATATGGATGATAATGTAGGTTATGGTTACATTTCTCCTTGCCTTTTAATTCTATTTTAAAAAAATTTCCCTGAGCTTTTCTCACAGTAAATTACACGAACACTGACTCAGGGTAGAATTGTTCTCAATTAGAATTCTTCCTTTTCCCTCAGGATGTTTGACACTTCAGAAATGCTGACCTAGAAAGAGCACAGTGTTTAAAATATAGTTTTATGATAGACCCTCAAAACAGAAACTGATAGCTGACTAGCATTCAAAGACTTTGGCTGAGGTAGGACTATTTGCTGATGGCTCTACAGGAAACAAATTAGATAAAATTCAAGCTCAGGAGATTTGGAAATGCAACTATGTTTCATCATGGCTTTTGTGATTGTATTGGTTGAAAAAAAAAAACATCCACCAGCTAATATTAGGCAGATGAAGACAAACTAATTCTGGTGTGGTTTTCCCACATCTGATGCATAGTTCTACATTTAAAAAAATTATCATAGATTAAATCATTGCATTTCATAATAGGTAGCACAGTTACTGAAGTTATTGGATAAGACATAAGAAGAGGATATAAGTTTTTTTTTCAAGGTATCAAGATCATATCATAGTATATTGTATAGATTTATTGCCAGGCTATTAGATGAATCAAAATAATTTTCAAGATATATGCATGATCATATATGTTATATATGATGATATATATATTCAAAGGCCTCCTGTTGCAAGCTGATAGATCCATTATATCCTCTATACATAGAAGGATATCTTCCACCACTCACCGAAACATTATCACCTTGGTTAAAAGATTAATAAATTCAAAATAGAATACAAATACAGAATTTTCAGAGGATGAAAATTGAACAATTCATATTTTCTTATGTAAAGGTTATAGGTTAGCAGATATATAGCTAGAATTAACTGAAATTTATTTTTACATTGACATTTAAGCAGAGAACATTTTAGTATATTCTTGAAATAATACATTTAACTTTCCTTACCCAACCTCCATGGCATTGACACAATACAACAGCAAGGGTGATTAAAATAAAAAATTGAAATACTATCTATGTCAGCTAGATAAGGATTCTCTTTAAAATAGTTAAACTTTGCCAGTGATGACAAAAAGTTGTTCCAAAGAGATGTTTCATAAATAACTTACCAGACCATTTTTTACTAGAAATAGTATTTAACTGTAGAGAGAGAATCAGTTAAAAAAACTTGACTTTAAATGGCTTTCTACTTTATTGCCTGGCAATCCCATGTACTCAGGGTGCTAACCATCTGCATAATCCCCCATGGCAAAATGGATAAAGTAAAAACAAAGAAATGTGCTCTTCAGGGGAGGAATTATCACGCAGCCAGTTACCAATTAAGAGGCAGTTACAAACATATTAGAGTCCAGCAGAACTGAGTTTGACTGACAGGACAGTTTGCCTTATAAAGACTGTGTTGCAGTTTAGCCTGAAAGTATTTGCAGTTCACTAGTTAGAATTTATTTTTGCACAAAATTGTATTTTATAGGGTCTACAAGGACTTAACTATAAATGTCACCATGATATAAAACCACAGAATTATCACCGGTTTAAATTAATGTTGTGTGTTGTTATCTGAAGGGAAACTGAAACCCTTTAAATCAATTCTTGTTGATGTTTGTTACTTTGAATGCTTACTCTCTAAAGTTGGTTTAAATCCTTAAGGAACGTGACAAACAGATGCACGGTCATGTACTGAAGAAAGAAAGGTTCTCATCTAGTTTCTCCCACTTTGCCATAAATCATTTGGACAGAAACAATGTAAATATTGGAAGACGTAAGTGTGGTTTCACATCAGATCCTTTGGCAGAGAAATATTTCTCTGCCATTCCCAAACACTGTTTAAAAAGTCTCTGCTCTTTGCTGCCCCTAGCTGGTCAATCCTATCCTCTACTGTAGGATTTCCTTCTTAATTATATAATTTCAATAGTTTTAGTCAAGCTGCATTTTAGGGAACAATTAAATTATCTAGGTAAACAATTTAAACTCTATGGGGTTTGTTACTATCTATTTTTTTTCTTTGGTAAGTCAGATCATTTGAGTGATGGGATGTCTAGAGGAAGAACCAATGTAAGTTTTTTCTTTGCTGAGAAGAAGATAATGCAAAACTGCATTCTGAAACAAGATAAAACACTATTCCTTTCATTGTCGTTAGATGGGCTTGGAGAAGCTGAAAATGCAGCCTTACATCATTGAAACCAGTGCTAGGAAATATTCAACATATGGCTTTTTTATTAGTTCTGAGGCCATGTCTTTCTGGTTTTGCTTTCTTCATTAATTTTATTTTTGCAACTGAATAAATAAAAAAACTCTGAAACATTTTCAGTACAATTTTTCAATGTTTTTAATTATCTTTAAAGTTCTGAGGACAACTTCTATTATTATTATCACCTTAGCACCTTCCTTTGAGCTTATTTTGTCCTTTAAATTCTTGAGACTTGTCATTCCTGTCAGTAATCTTTGTTGATAAGAGTCACAAAGCTACTTCCCTACATCAAATAGTCTATGAAAGTCTGTTACTGAGAGGAAAGGTTCTGACTGAGGAGGCTTGGTATGATTAGCTCTGAGAATGCAGATCAGCTGAAAGATATTTTTGTTGTTGTTGCTTTTGTGTTTGGCTGGGTTTTTAGTGTTAAAAGCAGCTTAACAAAATTAAAATTGAATATATGACAAACTAGTAAATTCTTTTCATTACCTTTTAGATACAAATGGAAAGATACATTGATGTAATTGCAATACTAAGAGTAGGAATTTTATTAATTTCAATATTTATTAAAATGACAATTAGTAGACTGAACAGTATCTTTGATTAGTTCAATATCAGCTAATATCTCATGACAAATTTTTTTTGTTTCAATTACCAGATTGAGTTTAAGGATAAAATCATAGAATCATAGAAGGTTTCAGGTTGGAAGGGACCCCTAGAGGTCATCTAGTCCAACCCCCCTGCAGTGAGCAGGGACACCGTTAACTAGATCAGGTTGCTCAGAGCCCCGTCCAACCTGGCCTGGAATGTTTCCAGGGATGGGGCCTCCACCACCTCTCTGGGC
>BOSO01006007.1:2210-27210 GCA_018403395.1 Gorsachius goisagi
GCTCCTTGTGCCCCTGGCAGAGCAGGGGAAGCTGAAAAGGCCTTGCCTGGTGTCAGCCCTGCTCAGCAACAACTGAACCATCAGTGAGCTATCAACATTCTGCTCATCCTGAATCCAAACCACAGCTCTGTGCACACTGCTAGGAAAAAAATTACCCCTATCCCAGCTGAAACCAGGACAATAGGCATACACTTCAGTGTAACACTCCAGATAGGTGCAAATAGCAACAGATATTTTGAGTGACAGTAGGAAAACCTGCATTCCTGACACTTCTGAATCTTTCTTCAAAATCTGTCAGAATTTCAAATTCTTGGTCACTAAGAAGCTCTTCAGGGGTATGGGATGCTTCTAATAGTTCTATTGGAACAGGAACATTAATGTTAAAGATAATGTTAAAATACGGGGTGACTTATGATCTTATGGGTGGGAAACAACTAACAAGAAATGCATTCATGGAAGAAATCAGAGCTTGTGCAAATTGTAGGGAAATCATTGGGTTTTCTTTTGAAGTAAGAAAATGGATGTTTAGAAAGATGGGTATAGTTTCCCCTATTTTCTTCCACCTAAAAGGGTAGCTTCTGCTTTAGAAGCAGATTATATCTCTTTCTTTTCACTCCCTATCTTCTTTTTCATAATGGGATCTGAACTGCCTTTGTTGTGACTGGTTCTAACCCTCTCTGTTCTCTCTGGACTCTGGACCATCTGCTAACCTGGAGAGAGAGAAGGATTGTGTGGGAAGAAGCACAATAGACTATATATAAAGCACATAGCTATCTAGCAGGGGTGAGGAGAGGCAGTAAACTGTGATCTCCACAGCTGTTATCCTCATTTCTCATATGGGAAAAATGAGAAAAGAGGAAGCTAGTATTCATTAAAAAAAATTGTTTTAATTGTAAAGCTTTCAAAATTAACCTATTCAAGGGGGATTTACTCCCTTCTCTTCTTTTGGTTTTGTTTTTTTTTAACATTGAAGGATTTTATTAAAACATCTTATTTACTCCAAGTTCAGTCTGAAACATTTCAATAGTTGCTCTTGGTACTTTTCCACCTTAAAAACTGAAAGAAACTTTTGAAAGATAACCAATGTTGTCAATGACATTGTCAACAATTACTACTTTATAAGTTTCTGAAATGAGGTTATTTTTTATTTTTGCAAGGAACGGTAAGAAAAATTTTGATCAGTTCCATATGTGCTGTTTGCTCAGTATCACGCAATACATCAGTACAAGGACTAGGATTAAAATTCCCAGTCTTAATCTTCTTTGTTCTGACCTTTAATGCTCAGCTCTCTCATTACCGACTCTGCTATTAAAAGCATTTAAATCAACAGTATAATACATTTTTGACAAGGAAGTTTAAGTGTAAGCAGAATTAACGGAACTCTATTCAAAAAAAAAAAAAAAAAAAGAAAGTATTCTTCTAATATACAGACTTGTCCATCTTCTAAAATATTATATGTGCAGCACAAGGTCCTCCCAGTGACCAGCATTTCCAGATTTCAAGTGATAGCATACAGCTGAAACTGGTGTGAATAAATTCTTTAAACTTCTGTTTGCTGGCTGCCAACTGTCTTTCTTTTTCTGTTTCTATGGAGATGGCAGTTCAGCAAAAGGAAGTTAAGCGAATTGTCTACAATGGTCATGTCCACCCATTGTAGCCGCAGGGCCTAAAACATTCCCCCCAGAAAAACAGGGAGACATAACCAATATTTTTGGGGTAGGCTGTTGGCTTTGGGTTAAGAGCAAAGTGGAGAATTTCTGTGACCATGGGACCATGGGCAGTGAGGAGCGCTCAGGAACTCAGTTTTATATTTAATATACACGTTACTGAACAATGAAGAGTAATCAAAGCGGGAACTATCTCCCCCCCCCCCCCCCCCCCCCCCCCCCGACTGCAAAATGAATGCATAACACAAGAAATCTCAACCTATTTTTAATGGAAAATACACAACACCTGTTTCATCAGAAATATCAGGGGTGTTCTTTGAAGTGCATAAGTCAAGAGAGAAGGTTGCTGCCTTTCTTACTTCTGTCAGATTGCAGGGGTCTCAGACATGAAGCCTCAAATTGTACACACGGCTTTTACCAAGCTGGACTGGACACAGCAAGGAATCTTGATATTTCTTTCTTTTCCATTTAAACCTGTTCAGCACTATAGTAAACTGTTAATACATCTACTGCCTGGTTTTCTGTCTTTAGCAGAACCATGTATTTATAAAGTCACTGCTATGCTGATACACAGGAAAGATTTTTCTTTTCCTTCTCGGCCAAAAGGAGAGGTGTCTTGAAGCTCACTTTGCTTCTGGTTTTTTTCCTTTTTCTTATTCTTTTTTTTTTTTTCAGTATTTTGTAGATACATCTGACGTTAAAAGAAACATTAGTCTTGGGCAGATATGAAGGAGAGTTTCTTGCACAGAATGAGCCTTTGGCTTACCTGCATGTTCAAGGAGGGTTGGAGTAAGAAGGAGGAGAGCAGCAGACCTTCAGATGAGGTTTCCCTTTATGTTTTTCTGTGCTGATAGGAAAATGCAGTTGTGTTGACTTCCAAAGAAAGACTGGGGAAAATCTTACCAAAGTTATAGGTTGGGAGTTTTGATGATAAACCAGTAAATTCTGGGTGTGTGAGAGACATACACTTCCCTCCTGCTATACTTAAAATGTTTCACTAGCTTTGAACCTATCTCCTGAAAAAAGAGAATAGGCTTAGAGAGCTTATTAGATGGTGGTGTATACTGGTTGATAAGATGGAAAACGGGAAGATACTGGATTAGTCTGAGGGGAAGTTCAGGAACTCTTCAAGAATTAGAGAGCAAACATTAGAGACTGTGTTCTTTCTTTTATCCTTGAACCAATGTGTCTGCCTTTAAAGGCAGAAATATCTATAACTTTATTTTTTATACTTGCAAATAACCAGAGAATAATCAGTACTTAAATAATCAGTACTTCTGCTACTTAAACTTACTGAGAACTATTTTATATACCTTTAAAATTCATATTGTAAGGCAAACATTTAAAGCTAATTTCTATTCCAGCTAATCAAGAGCAGTAATTAAACACCAGGTTCCTTAAATGATATTCTATCACAGCCTTCATGTTTCCCATCACACTACATATGGTCCAATTGTTTACAGATGACAAAAAAAAAATCCCTGCTCAGATGTTAAATCAAGATGTTTTCTTCACTTTCAAATGGTAGGCTGGCAGCCAATTTTTACAATGAGTTATTCTGAGTTTTAAAAAAACCAAAAGGAATAAAAAAGAAAGGAAAAGAAAAGGTTTGGGCATTAGGCTTGCATAGCCCATCAATATCAGGACCTGCCAAAATGAAGCAGTTTCTTAAGTGTGTGTTCAACCCCGTGTCGGAATAATCTCTTGGGAAGTTTATCTTTTTTGTGCACATTTGATGCGAGGCTAGAAAAATCAAGAGGGAAATGTTTTATAGCCAGAAATAGGTAACGTGACATCAAAGCACAGACAGAGTTCCCCCACTGGTACTCTTTGGCAGTCTGAATTTCATAGTGTTAAATAGCAGAGGATTAAAGCATCTCAGGGCTTGACTCTGCCATAGTGCCACTGCAAATTTAGAGTAATTCCTTTGTATGCTTGTCTGAAAGAAGTAAGAGCACAGAAAAGAAACAGGCTCAAATCGTGGACTTTTACAGTGTAATTATTACTGACGCTTTTATGAGATTCCGTTTTGGAAAGAGAAATGGGGTCACAAGTTCTCAGGCCACGGAGGACAGGAGTACATACTGGAAGAAAAACACTCAACCTCAAAAGCTATCGGAGATTACGACACACTGCATTTTGAGTGTGATGTGTCCAGCTTTTTCCAACATGTTCCCACTAGGGAGAGAAGAAGAAAGAATGAAATGGGGTCCCAAAGACAGGAACATGCTACGTGCAAAACTCATCTGCATTTTTGCTTTGTGTGGAGTCACATGGAGAGCAGGATTAACACGCTCTGCCCTATTTTGATTCCAGCTTTTAGCTTCCCCAGATGTTTGAAGCTGTGTGATGCAAATTTTTAAGCTATTTGTTTCTGATTGTCTAGAAGAAGTCGTTGTGTTTAAATTTGAAGCTAAAACTGTACAAAAAGTGTAATTGGAACAGAGGCCTTAGTTTGTGCCAAAGGGCTCTGCTGAGGCGGTGGAAATACCCTGCCCCGTGGGTTTCTGAAACTGTTTTCTTCATGTGGCTGAGGCAGCAACTTAAAATGTACTTTCCAATTAATGAACTAAACCAATGAAATAGAAGAATAGATTATGCCTTTTTGTTGGTTCAGTGGTGATGCATAGTGCTTTTTCTAACACCTCGGAACATCTCAAAGCTGGTTTTTTTTAGATTCTCTCTTCCAGCAGCCTTCCTCCTGGCAGTCTTCCTGAGGCTCATGCAATAAAAAATAACTAAATGAACTAAACAAAAAACTGCCTTTCCATCCCAGCTCCGGAGCTGCTGTCCTAGTCCACTGTCTGAACCTTGACTCAGGTTGAACCTAATTCTCAGTATTGCTTTCATCAGAAGCATGCAAATCTCATTCATAGGTGCGCCATGGTGGCCCAATAGTTCCATATTTGTATAAAAGGGGGAGGATCAGCCCCCTTGACTGATGTCATGGTCCTGAGCTCTTCACGGGCCAGTTTTTCAAGCAGCATTAGAAGTTTCTTTCCACTCACAGCCCCTGCTATGGGGACCATTTTCAGATGGGTAGGAAAATGCTAGAAGGTCAATGCATTTCAGTTGCATTACCCTACAGCAAGCAATTGTGGCAACAAGCTTAAATTGATGTGCTCAGGCATACCTGGATGCTTCAAGGTGTTTGGGACCATTATCTCGTGGCATACACACAGCTAAATTGGATCCTGGTACTTGAAAAATAGTAAGATGTGTCTTTATTAATGTCACGTGAAGTTTTCAGCTGCCATTTGAGGGAAGTCAAAGGAAGAATGTCAAATTAGCAATATCAGTTACTTTATGGTGGACTGCCTTTTGGCGAAATGAGACAAGGGCCTTAATTACAGCCTTGGCAAATGCTCTGGCTCTGTTTTCTCTGGACATATCATGGATGTAGCATGCATTTAGAACTGGCACACCCACTTGTTTAAGTGCAATATTTGCAAATGAGTTAGATACTTTCTGGCTTGAGGAGGAGAAAGAACAGTGATATTTCAGAAGATGACTGCTGTTTTAATCTTAACAATTAGAAATAGAAAGGCAACCTTTAAATATCAAGAAAACGAACACACTACATAATAGAAAATTGTCATTTTAATGCTGTTTGAAAGGATGAAAGGAAATGCATGCACTATAAATCAATTTTATACTATTTCATACAGGCCTCAGATAAGACACAGTATTTTAATGAAAGCATGACAAAATAGAGAGCCACTAATTTTTTTTTATATATATACTGAATATATTTCATGTTTAGACTTAAAGGATACAGAGGAATGTTGAGCGGTAAGGCTTATTTGTAGTCAACAAATCTGGCCACGCACAGAGTAGAAAAGACCAGGCCATACATAGCAATGTGGTGGGATTGCATAATTAACAAAGTCAGGTAATCTGAATTATGATATGCTGCATATCTACTTCTAGATCAACAGATGAAACTTGCGTTTGCATTCTTGATATGTATAGGTTGCTTCTGAACATATATCACAGTCAGCATCAAATGTAAGCTGAATGAGAATTTAGATTCCTAAGTTCTCTCCTTGTCTCTGTCCCTCACACATGGTGTGTCCTTGAAGTACAATTTAATGGCTTTGACTTTCAGTTTATCTTGCCTGAGATGACATGCACTTACTTAAGCAAGTGACTATTTATTTGCCTTTTTTTTTTCCAGAAGAAAGCCCACGGTTTTTTAGTTTGCTGTGTGTTGGATCCAATTTAAAAGTTTGTTAGATATTTTGAGATCATGTAATGAATTTTATAAATATTAAAGGACAGCTGAAGATCTATCAAAGTATCATCAATAGCCTTCAGAGAGAAAACAATAGGAATAAACTATAGTGCAAGGGAAAATTTCAATTTTATAGTTGATTCCTGTTTGAAAAAATGTTGTTATCCATCATGGTTTGCAAGCACGTACATATTAGGAAAGGTTTATGCCAGTGTTTTCCAAGATTGGTTAAACTGGCCATGCCTTATTACATAGATGTTTAACTGGAAATTTGTCTTGTTGGGATGCAGAGGGAAGACAGGGGAGGGAATACAAAACAGGCAAAAGCAGCACATTGTACAGTGCAAGTGTTCCCTCCTGTACCCGCCAGAATCGCTTCTGTCAGGTGAAGGTTTTGAGCTGGAAAGCCTGATTCTGATTTGATTTTAAGTCATATTTCTTTAAGATTATGCAATAATTAACAAAATAAAGGTAAAATTAATGCAAATAGGTTTGTGGGATAGGAGCAGAGAGGAAGCATTTGTGCATAACAAATGCAAAGGGACTGAAAGGAAGATCAAAACCCTGAACATTCTTACAACACTCTGATAACAGACACTTTTTAATGTTCTGTAAGCCTAGAAGTCTAGCTTGGTTCAGTGCATTAAACTACTAAGTTTCTCTTTTGAAGCTTTTTTTAAATGAAACAAAACCTGAACTTAAAATGTAAGTTGGTGTGTGTGTACAGGTGTAATTTTATGGACTCAGTCTAGGTTTATGAGCCCTCCAAAAAGAGTGCTTGGCCCATAAAACTTTGAAAACAAGAAGATTAATTCATCCCTAGTTGTTATTTGTAGGGCAATTCTACATAAACTATAGGACTGAAAAGGATTATATAGCACAAAAAGAGTGCTTGGCCCATAAAACTTTGAAAACAGGAAGATTAATTCATCCTTAGCTGTTATTTGTAGGGCACTTCTACATAAGCTATAGGATTGAGAGAGCAGCTGTATGACAATGAATTTGCAGAGTGATAATATATATTCTATATGTATATTATATTGCATATAATACAAACAAAAGTGATATTTACATTCTAATTTTTCCTTGTATTTTACACAATATATGAACACATGATTATCATTTGTGGAGGAAGCATATTTGATTTTTGGAAAAGTGTGCCTAAATCAGTTTACCCAGACTCTTTGGTTTGTAATATACTTAACAGAATTAGAAAATAAATTATGTTGGCACAGGAAATAAGTAATGGTGTGAATGGGACACAAAGGGCAGCCTGGTTTGTCATGAACAAGCTATCCAGAATTAGCAAAATGAAGCCCAAGGTAACCACATAATGAAAAACCAAAGACTGGATCACAGCCTTTACTCCCTGGTAGCTAGAGGTGGCAGAACATGTGCAAACAGCAAGGCCAAAATTTGTACGAAAGAAGGGGAGTATTAACACATCCCAGTAGCATAAAATGCAGCTCAAAAAGAAAGAGACAACTGTGGACAGATGTCCTGAGCCAAACTGCCTGGCCTTCATGGAGAAGAGAAGATGTGCTTGGGGTTTGGGTTTTTTTTTTTAAATCATTGCCTAAGGATGTGGAAATACACTACATTCAGTACTTAGGCAAAAAGCCCTGGTCCTCTAATTTTTTCTGCCTATATTTAAGAAACACTGGATGAAACAAGCAGAGGATACCTCCTCCTGTCTTCTCAAATCTACTGCAGCAACCTGATTCTTAGAGGCTGGACACCTGACTTGACGGAACATCAGATCCAACACAGAAACTCCAAAAGCTCTTTGGACTAACCAAAAACGGCATCAAGGGCAGGTCTGAAGCTAGACGTCTCCTTCATAAGATGAGAAGTTCTAAGGTCTCAAGGAAAAATCATTCTCAGGCTGGAATACCATAAGGTGTTTAACATAAATACCTCCTAATGCCATTTCTTTTTGTCATCACTTGTCCCCTTACTTTACATATCTGCATTGCAAAACAGGTATTCAGGCAGCTTCTAAAACAATACACATTATTTTTTGACAAATTTAAATTATTGGAGGAAACAATTCCCAAATCATTGAACTATGTTCTGGAAAAATGTTTGTGCTAGCACCCATGGAGGGGGAGGGGGCAGTGGAGGGGGGTTAGGGTGAGGAACAGGCAAAACCTTGAACTGGGTGTTGCCATCCAATATCTGGAGTGTCAGATCGTGGTGGAAAGGAAGAATATGAGTTTGCTCTGTGGACCTGTAAGCGGTATCTAAGGAGTAATTGTTCTTTTAACAGTTGTATAGTATAAATTAGCCAATTTAATTTTAAGACATGCATACCACTTTTGTCACTAGTTTTTATTGTCTGTACCAAAGGGATATGGTACTGGAAGTTTAAAAAGAAGAAAGTTTTGTAGGTCACCTATTTCATCTTTCTGGCAATTCTGAATTGTTCCCTACAGTACATTTTCTACTTCTTTGTCATTTTCCAAATTAAAAACAGAAGCAATGTGTATAAAAATATTAAATTAACATTTATTTGACAATAAAGCAAATTACATTTATATGTGAACTTCTCAATTAGCCCTGTAAAGCTTCCTTGGGACCACTATACTGTGAAATCAGTAACATATTTTTATGTTGCACTAAAGATAGATATGAACTTTGTGTTAAGGAAAGGCCACTTTAATTTTCTTTTCAAGTTCAGAAATTGCAGAATTAATTTATTGTTTATAAAAGGAGATGGAGTCATAGCACTAGAAACTGGTGTTGTTTATATACAAAGTGAGAGTACAAGTAGAAGCAACTGAATATTTCTTATCTTACCGTGACAACATGCAGCTACACGTTTTCTGGTAAATTCTTTTTAAGTACAGTAAGACTTTCTTTTTTGACAAGAGGATTTTAATTTAATTCGGCACCATAAGGTAAGTTCTGCATCCACTTCGGTTATAGTATGGCAAAGCACGGGGTTTACTTCTGCTGAAATATACATGACATTCAGGCCACATTGCTTCAACACTTAACATTTTTGGCTTTGTCTTTAATGCTGTAATACCCACTTGTGTATAAACAGCTTGTAAAGCCCATGTGGAGAGCTATGCTGCTGTTTTGCAGTAAGGTCTTGATCTTCTCCAGCCACTGCCAAGAAAGGCAGGGTTAAAAACTTTGGAGAGCTTATTTCTACCAAGATTCTTTGCTGAGATAATGATACTGCATCTGTGTTGTGATTATGAAAAATCTGCGCAAAACCCCTTTACAAAACTCCAGACCTTCACGGACTTGCCTCCTGTCAATTACCATGTGCAGATCATATTGACACCTGTAGGAATACCTGGTTGTGATTTTTTACTAGCTCACCCAACCAGGACACCCTTCATGCATAGCAGTAACAAGGTGTTTGTATGTACACAGGGATGTTGCATATATTTACTAAAATTTGTCTCTAAACGGGTTGATGCAGTTTCTATTTGTGCAGACAAGAAATAAGGGATGTGTCTGCCAACAGCCACGTTAATTCTAGCAGCAGTTTGTCTGAAGATGCCAGTCTTTCTGCATCTGTACCAAAACAGTCATTAGGTTTATTTATGAGAGAAAGTTGTTTATTACCAATCTTAAAAGCTAACCACCCCATGATGGATCTTAAACAACCACAAAACCCACCCTACCAGGATCTGTGGGATTTGTAGACTGAATCTGAATTTGGATGCTTCTGGAAAAAAAGCAGAGCAGTCCAGTAGAAGGATAAGTTATCTCCAGTACTGTAACAAATAACAGAATGCTAACATTAGAAATGAAGTCATGTTTTTCCTCTGTTTAGATTTTTATCAGCAAATCCCAAAACTTTATTTTTTTTTTTGTCGAAGACCAGAAATGGAATTACCACACAAACATGACCATGAGTCCTTTTACTCTTGCCTCTTAGCTGAAGCTCAGGTACTGTTAAAATCTCACAAAAAGAATTGTCCTTAGAACATTTCCAATTTGAAAAGTTTTAAGTGTACCTTTTTGATAAGTACAAGCATTTTAGGTATTGCTGTGAACCATATGAGGTTCCTGCATAACTGCTATTATCCCTGAGTTCAAGTAGAGAAATAAAGGCAGTTCTGATTCTACACACCACTGTTTCATTATTTTTTCTTATTTCATTTCTGACTTTTTTAAAGACTTGACCTGATGTCTAAAACACATTAAAAAATCCCCCAAAATACCTGATCATAAACATGAGTCCACAAAAGGGGTGGGACAGAGCTTTTGCATGTTACTCTGTGGGGATCTCAGTGCAAGCTTTCCGCTGAAAACATACAGCAGAAATTGCACTTTTCCAGATGTTTCCAGAGTGAAGCTGTTTTTTCTGACAGATCTTAGGAGAAGTCAGACAAAGTGAAAGGTCACTGTAAAAGAAACAATGGAATTAAGTTCCTTGTCTTGCTGCATGGAGCAGCAGAGAAGAAGATGGGACATGGAAGGCAAGCTTTCAATCAGATTTTTTTTTTTGCCAGAGTGCTTTCCTCTGCCTGGCATCCACCCGCCAAGAAATTAGTTACAGAACTGAAACTGGTGGTTTAATTCTCCTCATTTCCTGTTAGTTTCTCACCACTCAGTTTCCAAAGTGTCTTGTGAAATTACCACTTGTTCCTACTGAAGTAACAGAAAAAAATAAATAGGCGGTATATGTAGGCACACTGGAAAAAGAGCAAAAAGTGTGCTTCTTTTTTATATATTTCCATACACTACTACGCCCTGATAGTTCATGAAATCAAGCCAAAATGCATGTCACAAAATGTCCCTTTTCATGATGATCTTACAGGTTTGGTAGATCAGCTGGCACAAAGATTTCACAAATATTGAGGATCCTGATGAAATCTTTCTTTCCTTTTTTCTTTTTCACTTCCAACCGCTTACTTCAACTACACAGCACACTATCTACTACAGCGTAGTGGTTTTCACAGTTGAAGTTGAGGAAGATAGGAGTAAGTTTAAGAAATTTTGTCTGGTCACTATGCCAGGTGCTGATTTCCTCCCCCACCCCCCCCAAAAAAATACCTAGATTTTGTAGTCCCTAGGGCTGTCAACCTGCCATGTCCTTGGGCTATCATTCATACTTTAAAATAAGAAGTTGGCTTGACTTGGTAAACTAGAGCTCTGGAGAACAGTGGGAAAGTTCAAACTATATATAGTTATAACTAATTTTGTAAGTCCCTACAAAAACTTTAACAAAATTATTTATTTGCATATCCTGAGCTGTGAAACTTACACGATACATAGCTGAAATAACATAACTTTGCTTCTTTTATTTTTTTCCCTTCTTTCTTAAGTTCATGAGTTGCTGCACAGTTATATGACTGGTTGCACAGTCCTTCCAGAAGACAAATTTTTGATGCTGAATCAGTGAGTAAGATGTGGGAGCGGTTGAATGAATTTGCCATTGACTTCTATGCAATACAAATCCTGTCGTACATATACACTTGTTTGCACTCCATAAAGTAACATGGTGTAAGTAAACAGCCATCAGTGGCATGCAAGAAAAAGTTGAAGAGGAATTAACTAATGAGTTCATAGGGCATTCCACTTAGCTACTTTGCATCAGCTTTCCAAGGATTGTACCATTGCTGTGCTTTAACTTTTTCCCACTGGGAGAAGGAAGGACTATAGGATTAATATAGTCTGGTAATGTAAAAATATTTTGGGATATTTCTCTTCACAAACACTGAAAAATGGAGGCAGGTAAACAAACAAGAGGCCATTCTGGGCATAAACATACGATCTTCTACTTCAGAAGAAAGATCTGAGGTACTTTGACGCTTGGTGTACACAGATGAAGAATATGTCATGTGGTGTTACCATATTTTCCAGCTGTCTGTTATTGTGCCTAGTTCTCTTCCCCTCTTAAAACTTTTTCCTTTCCTCTCTTATTGAAAAATCCAACTTGCCAAGAATCGGTGTAAGCAGAGAGTAATCCAACAGCAATTAGGGGTAGTGGTTTCTATAAGTGATATTGGTGTCCGAAATGTACCCGTAATAAAAACAGCAATTAGCAAGGTTAAAAGAGGGAGAAGCAGCAGACGAACTTTTCACTGTTTGTCTCAGGTCACTTTGCACCGTGAGACAAGGCTACTCCAGCAGACCCTTCGCAATTTCAGTGCTGCAGGATGGTGTGCTGGCAAAATACTTAACAGGCATCTTGAGACTGCCTGCTCCACCACATAGTAATACTCCTCAAATTAGTGAGATGAGTATGACAATGCTGCTCGTATTAAGTTATAACTCTTTATAATTAAATATTTGTCCTGAAAAAAAATGGAGTACGTCCCATGGAAAAGTTGTGTAGGTTTCTGTAAACCAGAAATACGACTGCAGGTTTATTGGATTGTATTCATTAATGAATGATAACAATATTCTGTAAGGTTATTGTAGCTGCATAGAAAAGGCTTGCTCAATTCCAATGTTGATACAGAGTTTTGCAACATTTTCCACGGTGTTTTTAAATTAGATAAGCCTGCCCAATGATAAGCATCCAAAACATTGTAATTTCTCTATCATTATTTATAAGTAAGTATCCTGTAATTACCACTGGAAGCATGTGAAGAGCTTAGAAGCTCTAAGAGGAGGAGAGGACTAGTGGGTCGATAGAAGGTTTTTTGAAAGCAAATAATTGAAGACGATATATTCAAAGCCACTAAATAAACTGTGGTGTCCTCCTCTTACATCTCTGAGATCCATTTCACACTCAGAAATGTACCTTGTAAAACAGACAATATTAAAGATTTCCTTTTATCTGCCATATAAAAGGTAAAGTGTAGAAAAGGAAATCCCAGGGCGTGGTGGGGTTTTTTTTGGTGGGGGTTGTTGGTCGTTTGACTTTTTTTCAAGGAAGGCAGAAATTAACTACATATATAGTACTGTTTATAAAAGATTAGAAGTTATCCTCCTCTGAGCATTTAACATAGATTTATCTTGACCTGAACTCCCTTGTTTAAATACAGATTGGAAGGGAATGTTTTGGTGCACCCTGAGGTCAGTGTAACTCCCTTTGACATGACATAGTTAATATATCTACTTCAGCCTGATAAAGCCAGACAAATAGATCCTTTTCTGTCAGCCAAAAGACATCTTTTCAGGAAAGGAAGAAACAAATTCAGGCAAGCGTTAGCGCCACCACCCGGAAAACCTGGAGGCACAAAAAGTGATGATGGTTTGTTTACTCAAAAAAAAAACCCAAAACCCAAAACCAAAAAACCCTTCACTTTTCCCTTTCTAACTGTGTATAGAGCTTTTGTCCTGAAAAATAAAAATAAAGCCAGGACTATGCAAGTTATCAGTGTGATAATGACCTCCTCTGGCCTGATTCACTGCCCACTCACCCCAACCCTCCCTCACTTTTACATGTCCTCCAACATAATAAGCCTGCCACCACTAATGTTATAAAGTAGTAATTGTACCTAATTGGTAGGGAGGTGACAGACCATTCTGGTAATGTTGTGAAACTGTAAGAAAGGAGGAGTGAGAACATTCACAGACCCAGCAGTAATTATCCACTAATTTGGCCTGTTTGTGTGGGGACAGCTCATTATAGCCCTTAAGAAACCTCAGAATAAAGAGAGAAAGTAGGTAGGAGGTAAGGTTAAATAATTAGTGTTCAGCAGATTTTTCCTTTTTTTTTTTTTTTCCTTTAATTCAAAGAACAGGATTAGGGAGGGAGAAATGTGATGAGTGTAACCATTGGGAATGGTGTAACATCGCCTTCTAAGTGAATTTTACATATTTGAGAGCAAACACAAATAGTTTACAAAGCACTGTGGGAAAAATGACACATATCAGTGGTCCTCTTTAAGAAGGACAATACATTACAGTTTTAACTTTATGATGCTAATTTTAAGCACTTCAGTTATTTTATGAAGCCAAATTTTAGGTTGAAATGGATTTCTTAGCTTTAGTTTTCTAGGGTTTTTTTATTCTTATCAGATATCCTAATGTATACTACAATCCAAAGTGTAATTCTTTACATTTCTATTAAGAATATATATACAGATCTTTCTAGTATCTGTGGTTTCTTCAATATAAACTAGCCAATGAACTGTGGTTGAGAGGTCACACATTAGGTTTTAAAAGTGGGAGTAGTTTGGGGAAGGGGAAATCACTTATATTCCCAGCATACAGAATTATACTGATTATCCTTTCCTGCTGAATGGGTTGGTGATAATTTATAAAAAATGATCAAAAATATGTAAAATATCTCCAGCAATCTTCAATATCTCTCAGATCTCTAATTTTATTATGTAATTTCCAGTTATTAAGGAAATTATTTCTGAGAATGACCAACATAAGTAACTAACATGGTCTTTTTGAGTACCACTAGGTATTTTGAAAAATTGGTTATCCCCCAGCTAGTAAGTTGTGAGTCTGAAAAGCTCTTCAGGGACAGCCTACTAAATGTTAGCAACAGAAAGACCAAAAATAAAAAGGTCATTGTTCTCATCCTCTTTACATAGTTCTGTGATCAAGCATCTTATTAGTCCTCTCTTTACATAACCAATATTACAGTTCACTTTTCTATTGGACTATCATGGAAAAAATTAACAAGAATCTACATTAGAAGTGTTTCCTAATTTTCAACCTAAACTGCCTTTTGCTCAGTTCACCCACATCCTTCTGCTACTCTCCCTCAGTTTCTTTCCTTCTTTTTCCCTGTTTGGATTCCAGATACTTGATGTTGAATAGCTTTAGTCTGGTTTTATTTATAAAAGTTACTCAAATTAGAGCTATAGATCTAGATTTTGCTTCACTTAGTCATCATTATAAATATTTTCTTCTGTAAACAATCTTACTAAGGACTAATTCTAACAGTATTTAACTAGGACCATACATTTGAAGTGTAAGGATAATTCATTTAGTTTTAAGGTTTCTATTTAGTGTCTGAAATTCAAGCCATGCTAAATGTTCACCTTCGTGTAACTGTCTACTGCATATTTCTATCATTCTAAAATATCAGCATTATATAGCTATAATAATTTCAGTATTTACTGTTACTGTACTGCTGAATTGTAAGGGGATTTGAACAAGAGATAAGTAGAGGCAAGAGAGGACATACAATACCTACATAACTCTGAAAGTTGGAACTAGACCTTGTGTGTTGAATGAGTATTGACTCAGACTCTTAATTAAAATATTTGCTGCTCTTGCAAGCTATCTGGTAAAACCAGGGTGCTTTTGTTTTGGTCTTGGCAGTTACGAATAGCGACTGAAAGCTTCAGACCTGCCTTGTTCTGAGCAAATGTGTCTCCTTTCTCTTTCTCCGCTGCCTTGTCCTCCCAACGTGGGGTTTCAGGAATTCTGTTGCCTTCTTATCCTGTTATTTAGATGGGAGGGGTAGTTAATTCATCAAATCGGTCCAGTCATTGGCCTGTCTGCTTATAACACCAGTCAGTATCGCGTTTAGTGCTCCATTTGAGTTTTTGTTATTTTCTTTAAATACAGGCACCTGCTTTTAGGAGCTGAGTTGTTGCCTCATTCCGCATACATCACCAAACAGCCAACAGATGGTGATAATGTTCATTTTCTGTGCGTAGCGTAATGTCCCTCAGCAGAAGGCCTGAAGAGAAATGGGGACCAGACAAGAATACAAAGTTGTTGCTTCCCTATTCTTACTGCTGCCAAAGCATCATTTTCTCAAATGGGACTGTGTAGTTTAAATACAGAATATGTCATTGATTAATATAACCTGTTATTACCAAATTAATTGGCTTGTTTGGGCATATTGAAAGGCTCTTTATGATGGAATTTCACTTACGTGGTGTTTATATGATCTTGTATCTGTTACCCACTTTTTTAAGACATGTTCTATCTACTCTCTTGATGTATTCATTTTCTTATGCATATATAAGACATATGCATATATATGTGTGATATATACATAGGTATATATATAGATATATATTGATTAAAATGGTGTTTGTTCAATGTGCATCTATTAAAGGAAAAAAATATTTGACATCATTATTACGGGTGAGCATTATGGGATATTCTCATTTCCCAGCTGAATTAAGGGAAAAAAATCAGAACCTGTGGCTACCTTTGTAAGAAAATATTTTGTAGGGTGGTGAGTATGTTAATAGCACTAAGAGACTGACAGGGTGGAAACGTAGAAGTTTTAAATAGACAGTACTGAGAACTGCAGTTACTTCTTTGATTTAATACAGGTTTTGGCTTTTGATAGTTTAGGACTGCCTTGAAAACTTTTCACTGTGTACATGTATCTTCTACAGCAGTTGAAATCTATTTAATCATAAAAAGTTAGTTGTAGAATCACACTGAAAAACATTACAAATAAAATGAAGGAAAAAAGTGCATAAAGGAAAGAGTATAATGCCTTTCCTAGGATTAGTCCACTATGTGCACTGATTTCATATAGACTTTGAGGTCAGTTCCTTTATGGCTCAGAGTACAGGATGTATCTGTCTTATATCAAATGGGACAGAAGGGGTATACTGCTGTTATTAAAGTTTCACAGAATTTCTTCATAAGAAAAAAACCAAATAAATCTACTTAGATTTCATAGAAGACAACACTGAAAAAATGTTTTCTCAAGGAAAATTTAAGACAACTCAAAAATAATAAAAATATGGACTTTATTTTGCGGAAATATAAGGAGAAGTGTCAGTCTTTTACAATTATGACATAATTGTTCTATTTTCATTTGTTTGCTAAAGCTACGTTTACTGATCTTATTCTAGACATTACTGAAGAAAAAGGGATGAATATGGGCCAGAAATCAGGGCTCTGAGTATTCCCTCAGGCTTCATGAGCACATAGCCTTCAGTAATTTGTCTATACTGCAATATAATGCCAACTCTTCCACCTGTGCTATTTGGACGTCCCTTCCCAACCTTTATTGTACAGCGGAGCTCTCATCAAAGCTGTCTATGTTGAATTTTCTACTTGGAAAATAGATTATTTTTTTTTTCAAAGTAGTTTGAAAATTGATTTTCTTTTCTTTGGGGCTTTTACTGATGCCAGGTTTGTGGAGAGGGATGCTGAGAAACAGAAGAACCAGAAATCTGCAGTGGTAAACCATAGGGTTTCTTCTGGAGGTCTTTGCTCTGAATGTTCCTGGGAGTCTCAAGTACACTGCTGAAAGAAAAGTTAATACGTGTGAAGCCAACTTCACATTCTTCAATAATCCAGTCTTCTAGTCCTCCACGTCCACTTGTAAAATAAGGTTCTGCTGTAGCCCGTGTCTGAACTTCACAGACATGTTGCAAGAATAAATGTAATCAAGATCATGGAGATTTCAGTTACCAAAACCATAAGCCATGAGTTTTGTAGAAAATTTCTGCATGGTAAACCTTGTAGCTTAAAAATCTTGAGAAGTCATAGGTGGTCAAAAAATAGTGCAGAGGGTGAGAAGGTATCTGTACATGTTCTGAGCATCTGCAACTTTTCCTTTTTTTGGGTTATATTTCCCAGAACTGATATTTGATCTCGCAAACACCTCAAGACCTGTTAGAAAATTATAGTCATACACACATTTCATATTCTCTTTTTCTCATCAGTTTCTCTTTTTAATAAGGTTTTGATCAGATTTTTAACTTATTCTAATCAAATGTATTTGACTGTCTCATATAATCTTGATACCTTATGCCCCCATGCTCTGTAAAGGCCCTGAATTCCTCAAACACATTGCATCAACATAAACCATAACATTAACAGGCTGGTTTACAAAGGCGAATGATTATGATCCATCATGGCAAATGAATCGCGCTTGGCAGATCAGGACATTGAGCTGAAAGAGGTCATAAGACAAAAATAAAAAAAGAAAGACATTTTCCACTAAGCTCACTGATGTTTCTGGGTTTGATTTTTCTTCAACAAATGGCTGAGAAAAAACTGGCTTCCAATAATCATAGTTTTATTAAAAAATATTTTGTAAAAAAAAAGTATCACTGACAGATTTACTCTTTGGAAAAAATCAAGCCTGCCAAGCACAATATTCCCCTTTTATAGGAAATACAAACAAAACAGAAAAAAAAATATTTCCAGTTATTTTAAAACACAAACATCTTGGTGATTAACAAAAAGCCTTTAAATAATCTAATATTGACAGTTATGAGTAACACTGCTTCATGTAATAAATCAGAGTTATACATGAATTCCAGAACTCAGGAGACTTCTGAAGAAAAGATGTACCCCAGTGATCTCCTAGGAGATTAACTTCATCCAAATACCAAAGGCAGGCAAGATTTTGGAAATTGATTGGAAGATTCTGCAAGGTAAGTGGAAGAAAATATTGCTTTTCAGTCAGTTGAAGAACATGCTGGTGAAGCGCAAAAAAGCACTGGTTATAAAGTATTTAGAAAGGACTGAGCTGGAAAATAGGGAAGTAGGACATGGTTGTAGAGGCAATGACCGAAAGGACACTAGTTAGAGAAGGTAAATTTTTTTTAAACTAGATTAGGAAAAAACAAGCAGATATGTAACACTAGTCTACTACTAGATGAAGCTGATAGATTACTTTATAGTATAGAGAAAGCAGAAATATCTAATAAAAGTTTCTGGTTTATATTGGAAGGAAAACCTAGATAGTGTATTCTTATCATAGGACGAGGAATTTACTTTTCCTTTAAAGAATAATGGTTGATGTGAAAGCAGCTGCCAAACAATATATTTTAATAGAAAATCCATTTAACTTGTATTCAGTTTTGTAAATCTTAGAAAATGAAGAAAAAACTAGAATATGGAAAGAAACCTAATCTGGTACTAACATTTAAGGAAGGATAAACCTTTTGACTTAAACATCCCTAGACCTGTTAAGCTGATAATATTCCTAAGGCAAAACAATGGAATACATAGCATGGGACATTAGAACAAAATTCATGAGATATTAAAGGAGGGTAGTATGTCAACCAACACAGCTTTATGAAAAATAGAAGTTGTCAAACTAATATTTTTTATAATGTTTCATATTTCTATGTTTTTTGCTAAAATGTACTTAATAATCTTTGGGCCTGAGTTATCCACTGCATTTGACTGCGAGAATAAAATGTTATGAATCAAGCACGGAGTATAATCATAGTTAACTGATTACAGCTTGTTTTACTCTTAAATGTAAAAAATAATCGTGAATGTAATTTTTTTCCAAATGCATTTAGTGGTGTTGGAGCTCAGGTGCTAGTTGTCAGTCCAGTGCTATTTAATATTGTATCGATGATAAACGGATGAAAATCCAAGATCATTAGTGATAGAGTTTGCTGATGACAGAGAGACTTGGGAGAGTGGTAAACAGTGAAGATGAGAGATGGCAGTGACAAAGATCAATCTCTATGCATCGGTATGGTGGATAGAAATAAATAATGTGTTTCAGTGCAGCCAAACCTAGGGCCCACAGCATTGATGGCCACACTTAAAGAAAGAGAGCTTGTTCTTGGGAAGTGGTGACTGAAAACATACGAAAGCAGTGGTAGGCTGTCGAGTGGACAAGAGCTTGTAAAACCATGCATAGGCTGCAAAATGTTCCTTACGGCTCTATCGAGGAGGGAATGATAAGTAGCAATAATGAAGTAGTGGTTTTGTGATGTAGCTCATATAATCTTAAAATATCACCACCTAAATAATTCACTTACTTTATCCTGTGAGAGACTTGACAGCATAGTCACTGCTACCTATAAATCATTAGTGTCTCAGAGGAAATACAAAGTTTACATCACTCTAAGCATCTATTCTTTCTCCTGAAAAAGCCACTAAATCTCATTCAGGGCCTAATGCCACGTGGACAAGATACATGCAGGTGTTAGTCTAGGCTGAACTGGCCATAAGCCTGAGACCTAAACACCTTATGAACTATTAATGGCAATACCTTCAGTCATTTTTCCAACTCAAATGCAAATTAGTGCTAAGGAAATTAAAAAAAAAAAAAAAATCCTCATGCAAATTAAAATAGGCTTGCCAAAAGCAGTCGGGAAATTTTATTTTTGAATGCGTTTTTCTTTTCCTTCCAGGGGTTAAAACTGTCTGAATCTGATTTATTAATTCTATTAACTGAAGGGTATTGCATGTTTCAGACTACATATTTAGAAATATTTTTTCTTACCAAAACTTCCAACAAAAAAGTAATTGTAAATTAAATCTGAGGAAATAACTTGTAGATAATAATGTAGAACAATATTTTCTTTCTGTCTTCAGCATGTCCAGAGTCAAATTCATGGATAATTGTTCAGTGATTTTAAATCCAGTGTGGCCTTGTGAATATGGAACAAACAATTCATCTATTATTCAACACTTGATACTATAAATTAAAACTGGATTAGTCAAATAAGCCATGTGATATTGTTTTGGATGCAATCTGAGTGAGCATAATGGTGATAGCTTTTGTCCCAAAACCTTTGAAAGAAGGCTGCCACAAATAAAAAAAAAATAAACAAAAAGAGAAGAAAAGAAAACGTGACTTTTGCTTTGCTACACCTGGAATTTGAGATGTAATCGCATCTTGATCACAAGTTTATTTGTGTAAAAAAAGTTGATTAAAAAAAAAATAGGACCATATATATTTATTAAAAAAAAGGTGGTAGAGTTTGGCTGTAGTGCCATTACTTTAAAATAAATAACCAACCAATAAAAAAAAACAAAAACAAAAACAAAACCCCAAACCTAAATATACTCAGTATTATTTGACTGTTTTCTAGGTATTTTCACTCAAATCACAAGTGAAGTAACTAGCCATACATGCCTGATTCTAGCTAGCAATACCACAGCTGGAACCTTTAGGTCATGTTTAATTACCTTCGTACCTACTTTCCAGCAAAAAGGATTGAAAATGTTGTCCCCTGCAGCTTTCAGTAAGCAGGAGCCTATTACATAAACATATAGCAAGCGTATTACATTTACTAATCCGTAATTATCTTTCCTCACCACAACACCATTTGACATGTAATAGGTGTGTTCATGGGCAATTGCAGCTTTCAGGGATGTGGTTGTATCACTTGCTGCCTCATTTAATCATCTGTGGTCATATGAGCATTTTCAATATAAATTTAATGTTCACCACATTGGCGAGTCTAAGCATCGCAGCTAAGATATGCATCCCCTAAATACTCATATGGAAATCTCTCTATACGAGACATTCCTTTTTCCACTTTATCCCTTTGAACTTCTAGCAAATAACTGTGGGGAAGGGTTTTTGTGAGGTTTTGTTTACAAAAAAAAATTGTCTACAAACTTTTGACCACTAGGTAAAATGCAGCAATACTGAACACTGTGGTAACTCTGTGCCAGAGGGCTCAGGAGAAGTATGTATAGGCAACTTGAAAAGAGCTCAACTGGTGCCAAATATTTTGTGGAAAACACTCCTCTTTTGGGATACTCAGCGCTACAAATGTGCCGGGGGCATTGTCCTGTTGGCAAACTTCAATCATTAAAGGAAAACAAGAAAGGTTGGGCAAACCCATAATGGCCACAGAGCTTTGTTCTCTGATTGTGCATCTAAAAGCATCATGTTCAGAGGTTCCAAAGCAATAGCCTTCTGGCCAGATCTCTGCTCTCCACTGGAATCACTGATGGTAAAAGTACCATCAACATCCCACCAGCATGGGAGCTGCTCTGCCATCCTAAACTTTTTGCATCACTCTTTACTGCGCTCACTGTAGCACGTGCAGTCTGAGAAATGGATATGTGGGTTCGCGGATCAGGTTTTGCTTCAGAGATGACAGAAACCTGCACTACCGTGTTTGTTATCAGGATCTGATCCCTTGGACCTGTCGGTTCAAGCACAATTTTCTGAAACCGTCATTTTTATCTATTTTTTAAAGTAACATTGAAAAGGTTTTCAATGGAATCTTTTACACGCTGGTGGTTCATTGATTTTTCCATTCAATTACAATAACCAAACAGGCAAAGAACAGTGGTTTAAGTGGAAATTCAGTTCCATTGAATTTCTTCTTAGCAGATGACCAGAGAGTGCCGAGGTCTTTGGTTAAGAAAATGAGAGAACTGAAAGGAACTGCTCCCAAAATATATATTAACTATTGGATGGCACAGCTGCAAGATTAAAGAAAAAACAGCCAGAAAAGACTCACCTAATTTGTCACACATAAAGGAGGAGGGACAGATTTCTCATACTGTATCCAATTGTGATTAATGTAATGAGTCATAGAAATGGAAATATAACCAGTGTGTTTACAGATTTGAAGCCAGAATCCTTGTATGTTGGGTAAATTAAAATATCTCTGCCAGGAAGTGAAATGAGACCTACCAGCTGGAGAGAGACTGGATAACAAGTAAATGGACAATTTGACTTGTTGGTTATTATGCTAATAATATTGAAAACTAAATTTAAATATATTCTAGCAATATTTCTAGACTGTGCATGTAAAATATATATGATCTATAAATATATTTAATGTATTATTTTGTATACATACGTTTATATACACTTCTAAAAACATGGGTCATTCTATTCACCACCTTTTACAAATATGGGAATAGGTCCTAGAATCTACTTCTGATTTTTGTGTATCTTCTCATATTGAGCTTTGTGAACTGTTTACCTGTGCACGTGGCTTCTTTTACCCTTATTCTCACTATAATCAACAAATCAGTTCTTGTACAGAAAAACCCAGGTTTTGCAGAAAATTGCTAACCTTCCTGGGCATTGGTCCTGAACCACTACCTCCACACTGTGGTAGTGTTGCTTGAAGAAAAAACAATGATTAGAGATAAGGAAAAAGATAGATTGTTTCCTTGCAATATCCTGTGTCATTTTTTTCCCAAGAGGGTCTTTTCCCTGCAAGTTTTTTGCCAGTTTTTGTCAGTAAATTTTACTTCATAGCAACTGTTCTTCTTATGGTTTCAAGCAGGAGTTCATCTGTGGGATGCTTTTGATTTAGATATTTTTATTTTATGTCCCTTTGCAGAATTCCACCTTAAAGGCGATGGCCCAGAATCTGTCACAACTTGTTAAACAGTATTTATCACTTTTGTTCCTCATGCAGGTCAAATGATTGTATTCAAGTAGGGATGATCCCCTACCAACAGACTTCCTATCCTAATTTTAATAAAACATTAACATAGCATAGTATTTGATTGTTAAAACCAAGTTTTTATTTACCAAACAGTATAAGAGCTTTAAAAATATAATGGAAGACGTTGGTAATGCAAATTCCAGTTGGAAGAACAAAGTAACTTTAGTTACAAGCGCTGTTTGATTGTTCTGTACTACCATACACCTGAACTACCATAAAAAGAATATGTGATTACATGTCTGTCCATACCCTTATTCAGAACACAGAGATTTTCCATGTCTTGTAGGAGTGTCTCCTAGTTATGCAATCTGAAATTGTGCTATTTTGAGTATTTAAGATTTTTTTGAAAAGGCCTTCTAAAATCTGTTACAACAACATTTACTCATTCTTGCTGCTTTAATATGTATTGCAAGAGCTAAACTACAGTAGTGTTTCATATACCAATATAACATTTTTTTAATTAAAGTGAAGTTAAGACAGGCTGGCCAGAAGTAAAGCCCTATTTAAGCAGAAATATATGTATAGTAAATCATCCTTTTCATTTATTATTCATGTGGAATAGTAAATTATTCTATTACTAATTTGTGTTCAATTTATATTCTAAAAGACCACTGATGGGAGCAAAGGAGCAGCTACAGGAAGTGGGTCCTACCATTTCCTATGGTCATTTCTTTACCCACAGTGCTGATCTAATTTGGGGAAAAATTCAACACAGATAGTATATTAAATCTTAAATCCAGTTATATGTAAATTTTTGGCCCAGATTCAAACTTAGTCTAACTCCAGTGAAATCAATCCACAATGAATTTGTCCTACTTTAATAAATGCAGGAGGAAGCGTTGCTGAAAAGGCAAACCAGCTGGGATCTGTTTATCCTACTGAATCTTTAGAAGGAAGACAAAATAAAAAGTTGCAAGTGGGAGGCTGTAAAGTAGAATTGTAATTTAACTGCCATTAAAACGTCGCTGCCGCAATCGCTGCCACTAGTATGGCATGGCATTTGGTCTTCAGTGTTCCTCACAGGCACATCCTACCTCCAAACTGGTTGTCCTTCAAGCTGTTTGCTGACCCAGCCACTGAAGACACCTTTTCTCTAAACGGGAAGAGCAGCTGGATAATTTCAGATGTATTTGTCTCTAAATCTGTCCCTAGGCTTGGCTATGGGCTATGGTTTACCGCTTTAAAATTAAGTTATTCCATCAAAATATTCTTAATGTTCTCAAAACTTACCTGAGGCATACTACTTATCAAAAAGGTACTTTTAGGCTAGACTTGAATGAACTTTCTGAAGCTCAGAATTTCATAGAAGCAACAAAAACCACATTGTAAAGACCAAGTTTTGCTCTGGCTGTTACATTTCCACATGAGATACTGAAGTAAAGTCTGAGTCAGTGGCATATCTTCAAACAAGGAGATAACTTTAAGCATGTGAATAATCCAAATAAAATTAATTACGACAAGCCCATGTTGGAATTACACAAATGTTTAAATACTTCAATGAATCGGAAGTTCATTTTCTTTTCTAAATATGGAAAAACAGGGCCTTCTTAAAACCCTAATGACAGTGAGAAATCTTTGTATTTATTTTACTGGAATTTAAATTGAGGCTCAAATCAATTAGTTTAGATACCATATGAAAGATACTTTTTATGCAGTCTTAATATAAGTAATACATGTGCTGTATGATTCATGAAGAGTCAGCAAAAATGATAGCCACTGGGTTTTTTTAATATTTTCAATTCATAATAGTGCATGATAAAAGCCACACAGTAAGGGAAATAAAATTGTTTTATTCTAGCTTTAATTTCTTTTTTAAATGTTCTGAAATTTTTAAATTTTTATACACATGTAAACTTTTCTTTAAAATCAGAGACTGGCAGGGGGCAGATGATCTCAAATCCATCTCAGTTAATTTTACATGCCTAACAGAGGCATGTAAATTAAGTAGTAAGAGGCCTTAGTTGTCTCTGCAATCCAAGGGCTGCAACATGCAACACTTAGGCCCATTTAGATCTTAACTTAATCTGGAAGTTTTTATTTTTATATGTTGACTATATAAGGAACTGAGGTCAATGAAACTCCGATTTTAGGCTTTTCACTTGTAGCCTGAGGCA
>BOSO01006007.1:30776-45993 GCA_018403395.1 Gorsachius goisagi
TGGGTGACCTCTGGGGGTCCCTTCCCACCCGAAACATTCTGTGATTCTATGATTCTGTGGATGCCGCACCTTATGTTTATCTCTTTCTGAATCGGTGAGGACTGTATTTCTGGTTTTTTTCTTATAGAGAAAAGATAGTTGTGTTCCGGAACAAATCCTTAAGGACTTTTAATTTTTCAGTAAGCAAAGAGTTAATTCTGTTATCATGCAGAGGAGTTCACATTTTGTGACTGAAGAACTTCTCTGCTCACTGAGAAAGGCACGTTAGCTTGTGCCAAAAAGGTTTGTCTTGCACTGCTTTGATCAGTTTACACCATTTAATAATCAAAACACTTTTGCTCCATCATTTAACAGACAACTTAATCAGCTGGGCTGTGATCTCCAGCTCAGCAACCAGATGAGACTCTCTTGATGTGGGCTTTGCTACTCTGATTTTTTTCCCTGCAGTAACTGAACATCTAGCTGACAACCACAAACACTTGTGCACAATTCAAAAAAAAAAAAAAAAAAAAAAAGTTACATATTTTTAAGCTGCAAATGCACAGCTGTGAAATTCAAGAAAAAGCTGTACAATTTTCACTTGCAAATTTATGGGTTCATGAAGTAACATCATTGTGGTTGGCGGATGATATGATTGCTGGCTCTTTTCCTATTCACCCTGCCTTTTCCTACCTTTCCACTATTCTTGGGATCAGAACCACATTTTTATCCTTGGTTTATTTACCAGTAGCTAATCTTTAATTCTTGTATAAAAATTACAAAGTAGAGGATAATATTTTTATGGTAAATTATTTCAATGTCATATTGCATCCAATCTTGCGGTACATTTGCAACTTGTTTTTTAAATATAGTAATTCACATTTTGCTTTTGATAGGGTGACAGGCAAACCTCTTTTCTTCCAAGAATTATTCTCTCTCAGAAGATAAATGCTATAGGGTCTGGAAATAAGTGTCGTTCATTTTTGTTTCCTGTATATAAGTTGTCAGCGTGGTGTTTTCTATTATAGTATATTTTAAATGAGGTCTGCGATTTTTTTTTACTATAATTAAACTTAAAAATTAATCGTGCTAGAAAAAGTCCCAAAGCAGTGACAGTTCTTGCTTGTATCACATTTTTTCATAACTGGTTAGAAATAAGGAAGGTGAAAAACAGGATGTGAATGTTAATGTCCTGTAAAATTTGACGGTATCTGGAATCTTCAGAACCAGCACTTCTAAAGCATTTCATTTGTACTCACCTTTACTTAAGTTCAGTGCCACTGTCTCAATTTAGACCGGTTGAGGCTCTGGCTCACAGTTAAGTCTCCTTGCAAAGAGTCTAGTCAGAAAAGTTCAGAGAGGTCCTGAAAATACCTATAATTGGTAGATCCACAGAGTCAGGGTAACACCGCTGTGAAAATCATGGGCAGTGACATTCAGCCCTTGACCTGAATAGCGTTTCCCAGTTCTGAGATGATAGGACTTGAGGTATATTTCCCCTTACTGTTATAGCTTCCTGTAGCAGAGATATATAAACCATTCACAAATATTAAGGATGATGTGGTAATTGAAATTCATGCTGTACCTTACAGTACCCGTCTTCTTTTTTTCACTCTTTAACATTGTGGCGTTTTTCCTTACGAAACGTGGATAACGTTGTCCCCACGGAGGGAGGAGAAAGGGACCGTGGTTCGACTGGCAAGGTGGAACACGGACCAGAACCCCATCCCTTCTGCAAAATCTTCTGTATGGCTTTGGCATGTAGCATAATTCCCTGTACCGTAACCAAGCATATGCAAAACAAAGCATATGTATTCAACACAATGAGTCACCTAGACGTTACTAAAACAGAGGCCGTAAAAGAGCCAAAAATGAAATGAGGTGTGTAAGCTTAACAGCAAGCCTTGATCTACCTCCTTACAGGCGGAGGTAACGTACATTTTAGCAGGGCTAGAGTTAGATGAATGGTCCCTTTCCGCGAAGTGCAGCTCAATATTTTTTTTTTTTTTTGAATATAGCACTTTCTCTAACGTGACCTGTGCATGTTAAAGGCCACAGCTAATTTAGCTATCCTTGTTGTTTTCCATGGGCAGTTACATAGCATACAAGGTACGCTACATAGAAAGGTTACCCTGGGTTCCTTCGCTGCTGGATATAAATGTACATTATAATGCACTGAATAGGCTAATTAGGAATTAAACATTCCTTTAAAATCATTTTAAACTCAAATTATGCTGACAACCAAATTTTTTTTAGCTCTTTCTCTAATAGTTGTGTTAGACAGTGAAGAGCTGTGCTCCAAGTCTTGACACATTGTTCTGACTTATGCTCAATAGCAAAGCATGGCTCTAGGGAATAGTTTTGAACCAAAGTACCTGCTTGTGACAGGTGAACTCCACTTCTCCTGGTTTTTAACTACAAGACCAGTATTCTTTTCCAGAGTTTTCAAGCCCTTCCCCCGCCCTTTTCCCTGTAAAATCTGCAGACCCCCCCAGGAGTTTAGCACAGTAATAGAAAAGGTGACAACCTTACATCTAGCACATCTTTTTTTTTCTGCACTTTGCTAGATGTGAATTAACTGACAAAATTATCAAAAGAATTTTGAGCAAGTGGCACTAAGTGAGCATCAGATGAAAAGCAGAGGTTAAATGTGTAAATAAAAACTGATTTTATGGCCACATCCAGTAATCCTGTATATAATGTTTCAGATGAAGATTAAGAGCACCAGCTGAAGAGAAAACATTTTCAGTGTCAGGGAAGTTAAAACATGTCAGCAGCGTTTTCTTCTGTGTATATTGTCTCACATGCAAGAAAGGATAGATTGAATTCATAACTGAAACAAGACAAGATTTTCCATCTGACCTCATTATGTGTTTCTCTGGAGTGCATCCCCGGTTTTCTGCCTGAACTAAAATGCGTGCGGAGAAAAGCGAATACAAAGCAGCTCTGCACTGCTGTTACCAAATCATTTTAATAAGACGGAGGTATTTATTGTTTTGCCACAGTCATATCTTAATTCTAAGAGTCATTAGCACACACTAGATCCCTTTGTTAAAGCAATCCTTGTAAGCGGAGGCGTGAACTAATGAGGGGCTTTATGCGTTCCAGCGCAGTTGGCAGCAGAGATGAAGTAGCATTACAGTATATCAGAGAGATTTATACTGAGAATTCTTAATAGAAAGATTTTTGGGAACTCGGCCGTCATCTCCTTATAAATAATTAAAATTAACAAATTATCATTGTTATAATTCAGGCAGTTTTGCTTTCTGTCAGCATCCCCAGTATAATCAAGGTTATATTTCCTTTGTTGTAATTTGAAGGATTTTTCATCATCTCAGAATATTTGCCCTTTGTACCTGCAGCCTCTTCAGAGGTCAAAACCCATCCTAGACGCTGCTCTTGAGGTGGCAGAATTTTTAAAGACTTAAACCTGTTCCAACCTTGCATGATGATGTCATCGAGTTAAGTATTTTTTAAAAATTCATGTTTTAGTGTAGCACAGAATAATACTCTCTGCTCCCACTGCTGCGATACCGCATTAATGCTCTTCGCTTCACAGAACATAAACAAAATGTAGAAATGATCCGTTTCCAAACTACGTGTCTTCGCCTATGCTTATATATTAAAAAGTACAGTCTAAAGCTGTGTAATTTTCTTGCCTCAGATGTGCTGGGCTGCTACGATTAATGTTTAAATCAGATTAGAAAGGAGGCATCAAATGGTAATTCCCAGCAACGAAGGCAGACTGCAACTTGTTAATGAATTTTATCTTTTCTGACTATTTAGTTGATATTACCAAGTGTGAATGGAGAGAGTTTTCCCAACCACCCGGATGATCTGTGGGACTCCACAGGTAAGGTCTTTATGTAACTCCACCCCACTTTTCCCAAAATATATAGTCCAAGGGTGGAAGACCTTGTTTTTATATGTCAGAAGATGGTACGTTCCAATCTCTTATCCTGCGCCTACCTTTGTAGCCTAGGTTTGTACTGGTGTAACTAGCTCAATTAGAAACATCATTATCCCTAATAAAATAGTTATACTTCAATACCAAGCCACATCCAATTGTCGTAGGAGTCTGCGTCTCAATGACTTACAGTGGCTTTGGCTTCTCAGGGCTTAGCACATTTTTAAATTTTTTAAATTGTAGTCATATTAAAAGGTTATTAGCAAAGATTATTAGTGATAATAATATCCAGTGCCAAGCTACAGCAAGCCAATAAATTAATATTTAAAAGCAAGGAAAATGTGGAAAGACATTTCAGAGGGAGGTGGAGAGGAAAAGTTTCACCCTGCCAAATGAGACTGTCAGATAAAGACCTAGAGCTGCCCTCACTGGAAGGGAGTCAACAAGATATCACCAGGACCCATGAATTGTTAGATTTCAGATATGGGAAAAGAGAAGGTCACTTTGGGCTTAAAACGATCCAAGTATTCAAGTGTTTGAAAAAGGAGAAAAATAGGTTTGTTTCATTAAAAAACCAATTGGTCCCTGAACATTGAGGGGAAAAGAGTCATAAACCACAACCATACTGCATGTGGGAAGAGTCTATATCTCGATCTTTGACCATGATGTGGGATCAGAATTTTTGCAGGAAACCATAACTGGGGAGTTGCTCTTCAGACAACATAATAGTTCTTTCCTTTCTTATGTTAGGCAGGAAAAATTTCATTATTAGAAAAGTGAAAAAAATACAATCTTCTTGCCTTTGCTCCATGCTTCTTATTAAAAAACAAAATTATCTTGAGCAAGTTCATTGCTGTTTTACTAGAAAGTCTTGTTAGTTCCTCAAAAGAGTCATGAGTCATGAAGTTCTGAGGACGTGTAAAAGGACCCGAGCTGTGTTAAAGGAGCCAGAAATCTCATTCTTTGCCATCAAGGTCCAGTTTGTGAACAGCGGAAGAGACAGAAGCAGAGATTTCTTGGGTCCCATATGCATGGCTGCTATAGCATTTAACACATCGATCCTCTTAACTTAGCTTTAAGTGTTGGAGATATCTTAAAGCATTTTCCAAAGGACGTAAATCAAGCGTATATTTTGTTGCCAGAAATTCCCATTTACCTTGGCACAGTTCCTACTTAAGGGGGTAAAGACACCTGCAGTGCTGTGTGATTAGACCACTTGTCCTGAATTTGCAAATTCTGAAGTAAAGATGAACCTGAGTCAAAGTTTGGTCAGAGCACTTCCAAGCCCAAGGGACTTTTACCTCTAGATAATATTAGGGGTTTTTTTACAGTTTCCCGAATGAAGAGCAATCCTCTGTCTAACCCTTTCCTCCTTCAAGACTGTTGGGATTTGGATTTTTACTTCTGGTTTGCAATTAACTTCATCTCATGCAAATGACTGAACTCCCGGCACATAAGTTATTGCTGGATTGGCATTGCTGTGTCTGACAAAATTGACACAGAAGAGATTCATCAATAATTGTAAGTAAGCAAATGTGATGCTTTCTCGCATATTTATGACATAACCCTTTGGGTGAATTGCAGCTGAAACACTGGGTGCTAGGTCAGTGATTTTTTCATCCTGAGTGCATAAAATAGTCCTTTTTATGAAACCAGTCCAAGTAATCAGTTCAGAAATTTAGCAGCATATAGAATCATTCCTATTGCTAAGGGTCTGTCAGCTCTTTAAAACCTTTTTTTTTCTATCCACAGACTGTATAACCTGAAAGCTAAAAAATGCCTTTGGGCAAAAGCATGGTGGGAAGAAGAAAAAAAAAAAAAGTCATCTCAGAGCCAATTTTATTTTGTATGTTTTCACCAGTGCTTATGTCTCTCAAGCGTATGTGATCTTAAAGTTCATGCTGTGCACACTACAGTCCCAGCAGAGGTAGGTAAGGTGAGGACAGAGAAGCAAGCCTAAATTTGAAATGTTCCTGCCTTTTTTTTCTGTTTAAGCTAGAGCTTTAACTTTATCGTATGCCAACGTTTTTGTATTTATAGTTGTTGGCTAGCTTGATGTTGTACGAGAAACCTTCTTCTCCCTTCTATTAGGGGCAAGCAGGTTAAATTAGATGCATCAAAATGCATTGCTACGCTACTCGGGGCTAGGGCAACGCTGCAAAACAATAGCGTGAGGGGAGTGAATGCTTATCAAGAGAAAGTTTACTTTCAGCCTTAAGAATTAATTTAGCCGAATTGGTGCAGTGAAAGTGGTAAACACAATCCCCCTCACTGTTGTTTGTCAGGGTGTATTATATCACCCTGGATTGCTTTGTCAATAATCTGCCTGGCCTGCAAGCTAGAAATCTAAGATTGCCAGGATGAGTGACAGCCTGGAGATAGCTGATAATTCTAAGGAATTGGAGGTGTAAAATCTTTAAGGACCATGTCTACAGTATAAATGCCAGGGTATCTCCACATCACTCTGTACTTACAAAGGCAACAGCATTGTTAATGGCAGCCTGTCTGTCCATCAAGTTTGCTACAGGAGGATTTATCCCTCTTTCACTCCTTATCTTCCGTTGCTGTGTTTATTTCTAAACCAGCTGCAGAATAAATTGCCTCTTGTCTTCACCTCCTACACTGACTACAATGATACGTTCTGTAAAGCCTTAAACCATGGTGTTTTTCAAGCATTTCGCTTTCAGAACAGCAACTTCTAATTTTGTTTGTATATGAGTACACCCAGGACTTTCCATTTTAGGCACTGTAAACACAGGTTGTTTGGGTTTTTTCCCCCTTTTTACTTTACTACTTTTCAAGATTCATAAATCTGTTCTGTATTGCTAAGGTGTTTGAAATACAGAAGGGAGGACATAATAGAACTGGTTCAGCTGATTAATATGATGTGGATGTAATATGGCAAAAACAATTCTTTTGTACAACATAAAATATATTCAGAAAAGTGACTGTAAAGGTATCCTGACATTTCACGTTTGTTGTGTCTCAGTGACTTCTTTCTCAAGTAGGTACTTTGTAAATAAAACAAATGTTTCTCTATCTGTCAGCCTTGTGAATGGAATCTGAAAGTCAAGTGACATAGCTGGTGGCCATGTAGTCATACTAAAGGTTCCAGATTTGGTTAATTGTTCCATTGACTAATTCACAAGAGATAGTGTTAGCATTCTCTCTCTTGCATCTGCAGTAAAAAGTGCTGAAAAGTATTTTATAATCATAAGGTTACTGAGGTCAGAATTTTTTTAAAGTAAGACGTCATTTACAAAATCATCTTTTTTAGTAGCAGCTAGTGTGCACACAGACCTGGAGAGAGTTCAGATTGCCTTAACACCTGCCTAGATTTAATAAAAAAACCCCACAACAACTAATTGGAAATGCTTCTTTACATTATTTTGCCTATCTTTTAATGTTTTCGGACATAGGGAGTTTTCTATCTACTGCTCCCAGTTCAGACCAAAATTAGAAAATAAAGTACCAGAACATGAAGAGGAACATATTGTCAAAAAAAAAATTGGTCTAATCAGGAGCAAAAACTATATCATGAAGACTTTTACTAGCAGATATCATCGATACTCAGTAAATTACAGTGGTTTGTTTACTCAAAACCTTTAAAAGAGTAAATAATAGGCTCTCAGAACAAACAGAATTTGGCATTCCTGTGCACTGTAGTAGCAACATTAAATTATATTTGCTTGTTAAATCTACATGGCTAAGCTATGCTAAGTAATCACAAATGATATCTCTGTTTCATCTTAACGTTCATGCTTCCATGAACACCTGCATGTATTCTTCCGTGGTATTTTCTCATCAGATGAAAAATGGGATCTGTTAATAAATCCCTTATTTATAGTTCCCGGAATGAGACCAAAATAGCTACTTGATAATTACTGAATGTTGAGATCAAAATCCTATTAGCCAGGCATACACGTAGAAGTGGGTCTTTTATTTCTTCTGAAATTCATTACTGAATTCTGTGGTCAGAATTTATTTCTGAGAGAACAGTCATGCTTTTACGGGATGCAGAGTGAGGCAACAGTTAGGTGAAACTTTTGAGCTAGAGACTAAACCGACACAGCAGCCAAAAAAAGCATCCCTGTCCTCCCGTTGCTCCTCATTTCCACCTCCGTACCATGTGGGTTCTTTTACAGATACTTTGCAGTCTTATAGAGAACTGGACTGAGGAGTTGCATGAATTAACCTGGTGGTAGTTGCTGTTGTTGGTTTTTATTATTATTATATAATAATAGCTTATTGTTGAATAATAATAATAACAATAATAACAATAATAATAATAATAATAAATAGCGGGGGATTGTTATTAATTTTGGGGGTTTTTTCACACAGAATAACTCACTGACCTAGTTCAGCAAGTGGCCACAAAAGCCCAGGTACCAACCAAAAGGAATGGGTTATGAAAGGGTAATAGATCAGCCAGAAACCAGGTCAAAGCCAAAGCTGCTTATGTGATGGTGCTCTCAGTTTATGCTGGTTTAAATTGCTTATCAAACTGTGTTCTAAAATGCTCATATCTCACTCATGTATTCTAATTATAGCATTAGATGGTACCACAGTAGCTACAGTGGGAACAGTTTAACACGAGGGCAAGTATCAGTAACGCATTGAAGACCAGTGTTTGACTTCATACCAGTCAATCATTTATTTAGTAGCTGTGGTATGGTCTATTGATGACATCACCATTGACGACGTCGTGACAGCAGTATCAAGTAGCCAAGTAACACGATTTAGTTAACCACTACTGAAAAGCACTTTGAAAAGTAAGGTGCAGAATTTGCAAATCGCACCCAGAGTGCAATAGATGCTGACCCGGAAAAAGGTTTATTTATCACAGTCTGGCTATTCATACATAACAGCAGCTTTCCATTGCTTTGTAAGAGCAACCTCTTTTAGGATTCAGGCTGGAAAAAAAATTAGCAGTAATACAGAATAATTTTCAAATTTTTTTTGTAATGGGCGCTTATCCCCTTCTTAAATGGGGTTTCCTGTACCAATGTGACTGCATTCCTAGTGAGCTGACCTTGGTCTCAGCAAACCATTCAGTGGTGTTGCTTGCAACTCTTTATTATAACTTTTTCTTGTTATTTCCTCGACTTGGCTATTGCATTTACCCTCCATCTGTCTCTCTGCAGAGGTTCGTGCATTGTGCAGCATCTGATACTCTTTTCCTTCAGAGGATGTATTTGTTACCTCTGCTGTGTGCCAGGACCTCCTCTTGATGCTGTGCCAATGACTGTAAGTCACATTCTCAAATGCAAAAATGTCTTGTCTTCAGATCACATCTCCTGCCTCTTCTCCCCACTCATGATGCACCATGTAAGACAGGAGGTGAACTGTTCACAAGAACTGCTGAAGTTAAACATAAAATCTTCCCAAAACTTTATAAAAACTTGATACAAAATGTAGGATTCATAATCACATCAGTTGCAAATAATACAGTTTAGGGGTTTTGTTGAAAATATCTCCTGACGTGGTAACATGGAAATAAGCTGTGTGTCTTTTGTTACTGGGTCAAAATATAACCCATATCTTACCGAACTTCTGATAAATAATGTGATCACCCATTGCCTCTTTGCAAGAGAGGACCTACAGAAGGAAGTGGTGAAAGAAAAGTTCTTGGCAAAGACTCCTTGGGCCAGTGACCAGCTTAGGGGTTTGTGGTCATGCTAGGGATGTATGGTTTTAGGCCCACTAAAAATGCTGGGAAACAATAGCAGAATCACAGCAGGTTTGTACATAAGAGTGCAGACATCAACAGCTCCCCAGTCCCCAATGCACTGGGCTGTAGGGGCAAAGCATGTGTTATTTCTCCCCTTTACATCTGGGAATTCAGAGAGCATCGTGCTCACCCAGAGTTCTCACGGGCCTTGAACTATGTGCACAAACCTCCCCGAGTTAGATGATGCCTCAGAGGAGATATATTCACATCATTTTCCCTGCATATGTGGATCTGTAGGAAATGTTTCTGACCTATGTTTTCACTTCAGTCAAAATTTAATAGATTACAGTGTTCAAGGAAAACTGCAAAAATGGCAACTATAAGGTTTATAGAAAGAAAGATGATGGTCATTTAGATAAAACTTCTGTATAACTGTTTTTATGAGAAATAAATTCCACCAGCTGAGTAAGTCTTTCGTGAGACATTTGACTCCAAAGCAGAACAAGCATCATCAGTCTAAGGAAGGGGAGCTGCAGATGAGGGCATTTATATGTAGCTGAGATCCAGATACAAGATGGATTTGAAGTGACACATCTTTGAGCAGGCAAGCTATTAACAAGATTGTTCCTCGTCGAGGACATTCAATAACCAGATCATCTATAACAAGATAATCTCACGTGAGGGATAAACTCAACGTTTGTGCCATGATGAAACAGTACAGAAAAGTAATAAAATGCAGAGGAAAAACTGTGAACAGATAAGCGTAGGAGCACTGAATGAAAGCAGATTCTGGCACGCTTTGTACTGGAGTACCTGTGCTTTTGGCTTCTTCTTATGCTTTTTGCTCTGACACCTTCAGAGGGTGGCTTTTTTGGAAGGGATTCCTTCGTTAAATAGTAAATGGCCACCAAAAGTTAGGTTTACAAGATTATAAGGTTTGGAGATGGTACCAAAAGCTTTACTGGGCACAAACACGCCTTTGCTGTAAAGTTTGCGTGTGCTCCCAAACAATATAGTTTGTGTCTGCTGAAGCGACATCTTTGTGGTGTAACTACATCTGTATTGGGTTCTATCAGAGAAATAATTTTGAGAGCTACATTATCTATTGTATTTCTTACAGCAAGATTTCCTACAGTGGAAGTTATCTGGTTACAAATGCTGGGAAACAGGAAACCCAAGAACTGCCTTATAGATCAGCATTCTGTGACTTTTCTAAAAAATATGTCATTTCTGTGTCATAATGGTGGTGAGCATCCGATACTTTGGAAGGAAATAAAACCTCTAATATTGTTACAACACAGTGGATGTTTACGGTTCGGATTTCATTATAAAGCACTTTAAAAACAATAACAAAATCAATCATTCTAGGAGCCAAAAGAGGTAGTTACTCCTTGTTTCTGTGACAGAGAATTCAAGTGCCTTGCCCAAGGCTGTGAAGGGAGTCAGTGTCAGAACCAGAGTTAAAGAAATCAGAATTTCCTATCTCCCAAGCTGTCTTTTTCTTTTTTTTTGTATTGAAATTTGAAATGTATTCTGTTCTTCAGCAGATAGGTAGTTTCTCATAAACATGAATATTGCTATCCCTTGTAATTTTATTCTAATGATACACTTCATAGAAATAATCCTTTAGAAATCAGTATTTGCCACAATAATATCCTGTAGCAGGGAATGCCACATATGAATGATGTCTTTATGTAAGTCAATATGAGAGTAATGGGGAGCTATCACTTCTTTAGATGAATGCTCTTTTTTATTTCGAGAAGCATATTACTTTATGTTACTACAATTGCAACTACCATGCAACAATATTTTTCTCTTCCTGGTAAATCCCACATTAATAGTTTTCTCTGTGTTTTCTGATTATTTTTTTTTTTAATCTTTCACTAAAACTGAGAATAATTAACATTGCTGTGGTCAATCCTAAAGCAGAGGACACCCTTCCTAAATCAGTAATGTATATGTTGAGCAAAATTCATTTTAAAATTGATTTAGGAATAGCTGGACACATTAACTCACTTTTTTACTGTCTTGGCCTTTTGTTGGATGTTGGTACACACAAGCTAATTCAGGGTTTAAATATGGTGACTTGAGAGGTGAGGAGGAGGAGGAGGAGAAAGTGCCTTTCCTTCAGCACGGAACACAGGAGCGGATGCTTCCTCAAAGCAGTAAGAGGCTGGAGACCATAAATAAAAGGCAAGGCTGGTCAGCTACAAGGGGGAAAAAAATCCTCCCAAAACAAGCATAATGACGCTAACAAATGGAGAGACAGAAATTTCATGGCAGAAAAATTATTGTGCTAGAAAATGCTGTTTTGACGAAATTTAAATGTTCTTTGGAAACATGCAGATTTTTCTCCTATTTTCTGACAGAAACCCGGCAGGACTGCTGCCAGCTCACCCACCTCCCCAACAGCTTGCCTGGCAGCCCTGGGAGACCCAGCTCGCGTCAGGGCTCCCAGCGCTTCCAGGCTCCCCACTGCAGATGCGAGAGGCTTGCAGGGGCCCTGGCTGCTGGTACTGCCAAGCACCCAGTTGTATGGCAGAGAGCCTGGGAGCAGGTTATCAGGTCTCTGGGCAACCTGGGATGCCTCATCGGTTTGTTCTGAAATATTGCATCGCTAGGGTTGGGTTTGGCCTGGGCATTCTTGTTTGTTTGTTTAGGGATTTTTTGGTGGTGGTGGTTCCCACCTCAGATTCTCAGATAAGGTCTCAAAATTCTCATTCTCTGGGATTTTTTTTTCAGTGGTGAAGTTTGACTCTGTTTTAGAGTTTCAGACTTTCCTGCAGAGCTAGAGACCCAGGCTCTGATCCACCCTGAACCTCCTCACTTCTCCCCAGGAAAGCTTTCGGTATCCACCTGGGGAAAATCAGGCTCCTACCAAAAAGAGAAATGGCTGCATTTCAGTATGATGATTTATTTAAAAATCTCAGAGGGGCAGGAGAAGAGTACTACTAACAGGAGAAATGTTTTGTGGGACTGTGATACCTCAGGATGAGAAAGCTACATTGCCCTGCCAAGAGTAAATATTTCTGTCATATTTTGGTTTTATCACTACACGTGTGTGGGTGGATGGAAGCAGCTCAATAGTTTTGTTGCTGTCATATTTTCTATTTTATGTTTATTTTTGTTTAAAACACTGGCATTGAGTTCAGAAGCCAGGAGGGGGAGACACCTAAGAGCAAGAGGTTTGTTATATTGATCTTTTTGGGTTGCTTTTGTTGTTCTTAGCTCTGTTGCTGTTGGGTTGGTCAGGACAGGGAAGTGTTGTTATGAGCTGCTGGGACGAGTCACAAAATTTTCAGCTGTAAAAGTCAAGACTTTGTTTTCAGTTGTAAACTCATAATAAATGAGAGCCAGGTGTTCAGTCTTTGATTTGGCCACTGCTCAGGGCTTGTTGCCTTTATTTTAGTTGTACAATGGTGAGATTGACTTGGCTATGGAGACTGTACAATACCGTCTACTAGATTTCCTTGGTTTCTTTCTCAATCATTAATAAATTCAAGAAATACAGGGAAATATATAAATAGCTGCCAAGTGTGAGGCAGATAGAGCCTCACTGAATGCAAAGTTATTCTAGTTTCAATATGTCTTTCTTTCACACTATCTCTCCTCTTTCATCCTTTTCCCCTCACATTACCAGCCATCTGACTCTCCTACCCGTAATATGTCTTTGTAGCTGATTCAAGGCTCTAATCATTCCTACTGAAAAGATTCAGTATTGTTAATGGGATGATACTGGTCTGGTTCCTGCTGCTCTCTCACCCATTAGAGGTTCCCAACGTTGGGCAGGATTGTTATGAAACAGTTTCTGCAGCACATGTAAAGAGACCTTGTGGTAGCTCTGTGTAGATATGAGGAGACTAGCCAATCTTAATAATGCTCTGTAGGATAAATGCACTGTGATACTTTGCTCGCGTCTGAATCCCCCTTTGTAAGCAGCATCCTGTGCAGAAACTACTGCTGCCAGCCACCCACAGCAGCCCTACTGCAATGAACCCTTACAGATTGTAGAAATGGTCTTTAGAGGTTTAGGAGTTCTGGCTGTTACTGGAAGATTGCTAAAAAATTGTTACTGGAGGATTGCTAAAGCCCTGATTTGTCCTTGTCTTGTCTGAGGGAGGTCTGAGAAGGTAGCTGCCCTGGAGGGATGCACCCAGACTCCTTGAGGAGCAAGAAACTGTAGCTGCTCAACATTTTGGGGAAGGAGAAGGACAGCCACACTTTTTTTTTCCAGCTCCATTTACCTTGCTTATGTACATGGGGTCTGGGTACAGTCTGACCACACGTATAAGAGATGAATAATGTAAGGAGAACCACCCTCAAATATCCATCGGCTGATTTCCCTGGCCTCAAACACAATATTGGCACGTCAGTGAATTCCTGTTATTTTAATTTACACATTTTGTAAGACCAGTGCAGCTTTTGTTGTATCTGCAAAACAAAAGGAGCCTCTGCTTGGAGTATTAGCAGGAGTGTTAAAGATTTAGTTGCTCTAGCAGATCCATGTGGAAAATCTTGCACAATGCCTGCCCAAGGTTTGTCTGGCTCTAGCTAATGTTATTAGTCTCCCACATACATGAGCATTAAATTCATTTATGAATATTTAAAATAAAAATAAAAATGTTGGCAGTTAAGTGGGGGGAATTATTTGTCATCTACACAGTTTGTCATTAATCAAATAATAGAACAGGGTGAAAAAGATAAAAGAACAACAGAAAAATGCTAGCAGATTTTTTCTTTTGTTTTTCCTTCCTGCCGCAAATTTCAAAACTTGTTGAATCTGTCCTCTTCATGCACCCTTCAGCTGCTCTCTTCCATTTATCCCTGGTAGCATTAAGAAAGGATATTTCTAAGCTATTTCCCAAGGAAGGTTTATTTCTTAGGAGTGAAGTTTATTTCTTTATACTGCCTGTTGGGGAAACCTCAGCATGAGCTCACCAAAGGGAAGACCCATTCCCTGTACAGTAAAGTTAGTGAGGTTTTTTCTGATCATTGATATTTCTGGCATCCAATCCCACAACTCCCTGATCTGCTTTCTAGGCCTGAACTCATCCCTTCAACCTCTTTTTGTTCCTTAATTGGAAATTATTCAGTTTCTTGGGTGTTCCGCATTTTCAGTCCAACACTGTCTCTTCCACCAAGCACCCATGTGACCCTAAGTGCAACCATGCAGTCCATGCTGGACGTGGACATCCATGTCAATTCCTGCATCCTGCTTGTGATGCCCTTCTGCAGTGGAGATCACCCAATCCCAGCATGGCAGGGGCTGGAAGGGCCCTCTGGAGCTCACCCAGTCCCACCCCTCTGCTCAAGCAGGCTCACCCAGAGCAGGGGGCACAGGACAGTCTCCAGGCGGAGGTTGAAGATCTCCAGAGAAGGAGACTCCACAGCCCCCCTGGGCAGCCTGGGCCAGGGCTCGGGCACCCTCAGAGTCAAGAAGTTCTTCCTCATGTTCAACTGAAACCTCTTATGTTTCAGGTTGTGCCCATGGCCCCTTGTCCTGTCACTGGAAACTACTGGGAAGAGTCTGGCTCCGTCCTCATGACCCCCACCCTTGAGATATTTGTACGTGTTGATGAGATCCCCTCTCAGACTTCTCTTCTCCAGGCTAAACAAGACCAGCTCCCTAAGCCTTTCCTCACAGGGGAGATGCTCCCGTC
>BOSO01006008.1:0-16660 GCA_018403395.1 Gorsachius goisagi
GTAGTGTGGTGGGGGTCATCTCTTCTCCCATGTATCGGGTGATAGGACGAGGGGAAATGGCAGGACGAGGGGAAATGGCCTCAAGTTGCACCAGAGCAGGTGCAGGACTGTCCTACTACGCATGAACAGCACAGAGGGTGGTGAAACTGCTCTTGCTGCTTTTCACATTTAGAATCACAAAATCATAGAATCATAGAATCATTTAGGTTGGAAAAGAACTCCAAGATAATCAACTCCAACCATTAACCTAACACTGCCATCCCACCACTAAACCATGGCCCTAAGCACCTCATCTACCCATCTTTTAAATACCTCCAGGCCTGCTCCTTCCCCTTTGCCTCAGCCAGTTTTGATGGTCCTAACAGGAATAAAACATTCAGGGTGGGAGCCCATGCAAGGTACTCCATGATCCAGGAGAGGGTTTAGAGTTGTCGCTGCTGGTGGCTGCCTGAAATCCTCTTAGAACTGAGGCCTGCAAAATATTAAGATGTGGCCAAACATCGAGCCAAACCTAAGAGGGCAGCTGAAAATGTGCTGCATGTATGTAGAAAACATTTTCTAAGTTTGGTGGAGAGTGTTCAAAAACTATTACAAAATAGTAATTGTGAAATGACAGCTGTACAGATTTGTCTGCAGCAAAACAGGTAGAGAAAGGGCAGTTTGGGCTGTGTACAAGCCCCGAGTGCCCCTTTCAGCCCAGAGTTAGACTGAGACTCTATGTTTCATCTGGAGTCAATCTAGGGCTTAACTGAAGTCCTGCCAGCCGCCTTCTGCAGCCCGTGGAGAAAAGCACCTCCAGAGAATAGGGTCATCCCACCTAAGAACTAGGGAGCCCCCCAGAACTCTGGACGGTGTCCGCAGGCAGCGTGAAGGGCTGCTGGGCTGCTCATATGGCACCTCAGGGAAGCAGCATTAGAAGGCACGAATCGAGAACATAACCCTGCTTCTGCTGCTTGCTTAAGTGAAAATCGCATTTTATCCACAGAGATAACAAAAAACGCCTTCTAGTTAAACTGTGTAAGCCACTGCAGTCTCCTCTTATCATCACCCTGGGTATAACCAGTCATTCCTTTCAGCCTGATTTCATTGTGAAAAACTGAGAAAATAACTTGCACTGAAACGAACTGCACTGGTTTGATGCTGCGGCATAGACACACAAGGCAATACCAAGCATCTGGATGACATTACCTCTCCAGAATCAGAATCCGAATCCTATTGGAAACAAATATAAAGTCACTACAGCCTTTGAGCAGCCTATAAACCACTCACCGCAAGAAATATCGTGGAATAACTGAAGCATGCAAGTATCCATTTGGTGCAGTCCCAAGCATAGCACACTGCTGACAGTGCAGCCAACGGCGGCGATAGCTGTGGAAGGAGCTGGGGATCTGAGCCAGCGCGGACCGGAGTCAGTAAGTCTTTCCATTTACTTCAGCGGACTTCGAGCCCCGCTTTTAATGATTCAGGCACTCCCCGGTGCTGACCCAAGCAACCTTCCTTCCTAAAGAGGCTGAACTCGGCACCAGAAGCGAGAGGATGCAAGCGCCAGTCAGTTTGCTCCGTGACTCCTGTCCCAGGCTTTGGATGTGGAGACACTGAAGGATAAATAAATAAATAAAAGCCATGTAACCTCAACGCAGTATCCTTTTGCCTCGTTGATGAAAATCAGATGACACGGGTTATTTTATCTCCTCCAGCATTCTTGCTGCAGAGGAATTCTTTAAGTACTTCCAACGCTCACATCACGTACCCACGTACCGTCTCTCCTTTGCTATACCACGGGTGAGGCTGCTGTCTTACCTTTGAACTGGAAACCACTTTGAAGTGGCACGGTTAACTCTTCATGACTTAAAATCTATCTATTAGAAGCTGTTTTGGTTTACAGTGGGTGACCTACTGCACATATCCAAGGAGCCTAAATAAACTACTTGAGGCAGAAAATCATTAAATTGTGGAGTATAGATTTTAGAGAACATTTAGCTATATTCATAGAAAAGAGTAAAACTAAACATTTATTTATATGCAAATGAAAATGCCAAATGTTCTTCTAGGCACATAATCGTAGTTTTCAGGACAACTTACCAGAATTGAATAATTCCATTAAGATAGGCATATTCTTTTGCACTTATGTCCAGGTCCCAGAATTTCCACAATAAATTCTTCATCTTCTGAACTTCTGCTAAAGGTGCTCCCAGTGACGAGCTGCCCAGTTCATCGCTAGCTGTCAAAGACTGATTGAGGAGGATTTTTTTCTCTCAGGTCAAAATCCACCCCTTCTTGTGCCATGCCCAGGACAAAAAGAGGGGCCCAGTTCTGCTGTATGAGAACAAGCTGATCCTCCCGAGGCATGACATAAAAAGAAGGCAAGTTTCTAATAAAAGTTGAAATCTTCAGGAACACTTCAGAAGCTCTTCTGCACATGGCTTCTGGCGTTTTCAGGACAACTCTTCTCCTGTCCTTACAAAAGCAGCCCTTGCTTGCCATGGAGCGGTGGGGACTGTGACACTGCTGGTGCCACCTGGTCTCACTTCCATGATCTTTGTTAAGGATGTGGTACAGGATGCTCTTAGCATGGTGTGTCTCACATGGATGTTTCCCAGATTTCTCAGCTGGGATCTGGGTAGCCATAGAGCCAGAGCTCCCTGTGGCAGGAAGCCACGCGCGTGGAGCAATGCATCAACATCCAGGGAGAGCACTTCTGCCGCACAGTGAGGCACCTTGTGCTTTCTATACACATGGGTGGCTGAAAAGTAATAGGACCCTGATCTTGTAAAGTTACCTTGAACTTTATTTGTACCAGTCCGTTCCCGATGAGGCGGGGCTGGGGGTGTCGCTCGGGGCTGCCGTGGCCCTGGGGGAGTGGGAGGGCTGGGCTCACCGCTGTGCCCTGGGGCGGGCGGGCTGTGCCTGGCCTTCTGCCGCCACGCCAGCCGCTCCGTGCCACTGCCGCCAGCAGTAGCATGGTTGCAAAGGACAGCTAGGTCACATGTGCAACCTGCCCCTGAGGGGAAGCCCAGTGAAAACTATGACACCATAAGTGAAGAAGGAAGAAGTTGTCTATATTTTTTATTGATATACTGACCTTGCCCACCAGCGAAGGCTCTGAAGTGCACAGAAATACGTTTATCCTTATGAACGGTGCTGTGGTAGCAGTCCCTTGAGTAGACGCTTTTATTTCTTGTTAAAAGGAGCCACCTGAAGAGGCTGTGGATGTCTACCATTACTTTTCACAGAGTACTTAATAGTGTTGGTACTTTACACTGTAGCTAATAGGGTGCGACACCTATGTCAAGGAGCTCACAGGCGAAAACCTCAGAGACGGAAATCCCACATGTAGGAATCATTTCACATTCCTGGAAGATTTGAGAGAATCTTCAGAGAAAGTCAGCTGCTATAGCTCATGACGACGTTGCATCTCCTGCATTTCACATATGATGATTTCAAACACAGAACATGTGGACTTCTCCCGCACGTGCTGTGTAATTGAATGTTCTTCATACAAGCTGCAAAATAAAACTCACAAAGAAAGAGAGCAAAATGACAATTCATACTGTTGTATGTATGAACTTTTGTAGCAGAGCAAGAGCTGAATGGTAGAATTGTCAGGACTTTTCAGTCGACATCAGGGAACATTAAGTAGCAAGAATGCAAGGAACTCAGCCTTAATAAGAAGAAATTGATCCTTAAAGTTTTTGTTACTTCGCACTCTCTTGCTTGCTCTTATGCTGAGTTTTTTTCACCAATCATAATGTTTATGCATTCCTACCATCTGTGCTCAGCGTGTCTTTACAAAAAATGAGCATTAAAAACAACGGCTCCAAGAGCTACTTCTGTTAGATCTCCAAGCCCTTGGTGTGTAAAGACCATCCCATCAGAAGCAGAGCTGCAAATTTGTCCTTTGCTAAATACAACTGTTTGTTTATTCCATGCTGGGTCATTTATAATTTCCATTTCTTTACCTCTCCATGATATTTATGTTGCAAAATTCTCCCCTTCTAAGGAGATAAAAAGTGGAGGAAGAGATGACTGCTCCAAAGCTGAGCAATCTAGAAGCATAGTGCTGCTGAGATGCAACTAGCGCTAACTGCATTGAGGGTCGAGGGAGCCCAGAGCACTGAACACCTGGTGGGATTTGCTTGTCCACCTCTCCACCCATTCAACAGCTCTCAACTGTTGTCCACTGCTGGGGTATCAAAGAGCTTTTTAGCTTAAATGGCACAGCAACAGACAAGTCCCCAAAATGTCCCATTCCTCTTATTCTCACTATAAAATTCTAGCTGGGGTGAGGTTCAGTGGAATGAACTCCAGTTGCAGGGCTAATGCCATCTGAGGTTCTGCATGAGTTGCACAGGTTGGCTAATGGCTATGCTAGAAAGAGAGACTGAGCCTGCTAAGATCATTCCAACAGAGACTTTGCTTGTGAAAAGAAGTTCTGCCTCCTAATTGCTGCTGAGCCAGGGTGGTGTTTCAGTAATCTAGGTAGGAGAGAGAGATCTGATAAACCCAACTCCTTTACTCCAAGGAAAAATTCTTTGACTTCAGCTGTAATCAGCACCATTTCACAGCTCACCATCATTTCACCCTCATGGTTCATGTCATCTTTTCACAGTTGCTATTAATTGTGCTTATTAAAGTTCTACTCCAGACTAAATTGGTTCCTTTCTGAGATCTGCATCAGTCATATGCAGAGAGTCCTGATGTCAGTAACATATGGTATTGGATACCATTTCTACTGATTTCCTTTGATTGTATATAGTTCTAAGAGGCAGAAGCAAATGATATTTTTCTAAGAGGGATTCCTCTTAGAATATTCACCCTCTTCACCCTCTCTATAGCTTCTTTTATTTCATAAATCCCGGTAAGACTCCCACAGTCATCCTTTGTCCAAACTAAAGGGGCATTGCTTCCGAAATTGTTCTTTCTTGGTTTTAAACTAAAACAGGGTAGTCTTAGACTAGATATAAGGAAGAAATTCTTTACAATGAGGGTAGTGAATCACTGGAATGGGTTGCCCAGAGAGGTAGTGGAGGCCCCATCCCTGGAAACATTCAAGGCCAGGTTGGAAGGGGCAACCTGACTGAGTTAAAGATGTCCCTGCTCACTGCAAGGGGGTTGGGCTACATGACCTCTAAAGGTCCCTTCCTACCCAAAACATTCTGTGATTCTATGATTCTTTAGAGTGTTACCATGCCTTTGGTCATCTTGTTACCCCTCTTTGAACCTTTCTTAGCCCTCTATCTTTTCTAAGATATTCTTTAAGGGGAAGTGGGGAAAGTATCAGGACAGGACACAGTATCTAGGAATTAGGAGACCATGGATTTATACAGGGACAGAATGAAGTTCTCTGTTTTGTCTTTCCCAGAAGTCACTTCTGAACACTGAGTTGTTGTTGCCATGAAACTGTCACAGCCCCCAAGTTTTACTCCTGAGTGGTAGTCCTTGGTTCAGAGGCTCTCATCTTAGTTAGGAGTAGAGTCAGGAGCATTTTATTCTTACGTGCATCTTTAGCCACGTATATATATACACACATACACACTGAATTTGACACCTAGTTGGTGATTTTCATAAAGCCCTTCTGCAATTCTTCTGACGGCCCAACTCCTCCTCTGAATATTTTTGAATAATCATCAGCAAGCATTCATACTCTGAAACTTTGAAGGCCCTGCTCTTCAGAATAGTTCACTCTATGCTGTGAGTTGTTTAAAAGACTGCCATCATTTAACTATGGGGCAGAAAGTTTGACATTGTCCTTGCAGTAGAGTGTCTGTACATGCAAGTACATATATGTTGGACTATACATATTGGTGCACAATGTATATAGTAACTAAGTTATTACCAAGCAGTGATGCAAGTTCTACTTTCTAGGTGAGACTAGAGGTAGATGCATTTCTGGAGAAAAACCTTCCACTATTATTTCATATTGGCTACAAGAAGGAAACACCTTCCCAGGAAGCTGACAGAAGCCTTTTTGAGGTTGTCCTGCCACACCAGCCTGACACATGCATGTATTCCTCAATTCAGAGATCGCTTATCTCTCTGGTCTCCTGTATAAACATTTAATTGGCCTATAAACATCTACATGACTTCAGAACAGGATTTTCTGTAGGACTTCTATACATTTTGTTTTCTGGGAGGAGCTGGGTGAATCTCATGTCACTGGTACTTTTGAGGACACCTGACTTCACTAGCAGCTTTGATGATGCTTCACTCTTTTCACCAAAAGGGTTGTTAACATTGGAACGGGCTGCCCAGGGAAGTGGTCGAGTCCCCATCTCTGGAGGTATTTAAAAGACGGGTAGACGAGGTGCTTAGGGACATGGTTTCGTGGTGGGATGGCAGGGTTAGGTTAACAGTTGGACTTGATGATCTTAAAGGTCTTTTCCAACCTAAATGATTCTATGATTCTTAAAGCAGCTAGTAATAAAACCATTCTTTCTAGAAGGATTCCATGTCCTCCTTGCCCCATGGTGCACACCATCTGTCTGGAGCAATAAAGGTATTCATTTCCCAACTAGAGAAACTGAGAGCTACCATTCAGACTGCCTACTTTGGCTAGGCAGATAGCGGGAAGTACCATCCCCAAGTTAAAGCCTGCTCAGCTTTGAAACAAGCTCTGAAACAGTGTCTTCACCTTATGCTCCAACAGGGAATGACATGGCAAACTAGGATTTGGCCCTTATATCTGAAGCAAGGGTACGTAAATTATAAATCCAGTTAATTTAAACACATTTATCTTATCTTGAAGGTCAGTGGGTGAACTTTTCAAGTGAAGTTAAGTATGTGCTTGAAATACTTGGCTTGATTAGGTCTGGTAAAATCAGCATCTTTTGGATGACAGCCATTTGAATACAAGTAGCAAATTAATAGAGAGGCCACTACCCTAGGAGGCCCTGCAGTGAAATGTTGTCTATCACTGAAACTAGGCCCGTTTTAAACTTGCCTCTAGTGACCGACTTAGAGAAAAGGCAAATGCCTCTGAACTTCTGCCCCACATCTTGACGTGAAGTGGAAGCTCTGAGAAGCCCCCTTCCTAAAAACCTGCCCCGGGCATCTGCATTTAACTCGTGTTCTGGTATTGCTTGTTTCCAAGCACACTGGAATAGCATTTGAAGTGACTTTTTGGCAGGTGCTGGCCACTGGCTGAAGGGAGGGTGTTTGTCTTCATTTTAGATGGAGGACAGTTGTTAGACTTTATGCTTCCTGACCATACTTCAGCTGTTGCAAACATGACTGCAAACATGTGCCATCTGGACCTCTAACCAAATCTGAGACTGAAAAATATTAGTGCAGAAAGTAAATAATCAGCTCAGTGATGTTCCTCGGGCAGAAGATCGGGTGACAGAGGAACGTATTTCTTAGCTCTTCAGCTTCTTATGAAACTAAAGCAGCATCTGCATTAATGCAAATGCATAAATAAACCCAAAAGGGCATTCATGCTTGTTTAAAACAAACAAACATAAAACCAGCAGCTGGACAAGTAACTCTTCCCGTGATTTTTGAACAGCTTTATCCCGCCTCTCGGTAACATGGGGTCAAGAGCCTTCTTCACCTAAAAATCCCAGTATTCATCACTTTGGCGTTGCAGCAGAGCTGTGCATGCCATAGCAGCCGTGCTGATACTGGGCCATTTCTTCCTTGGTTAAAGGTAAGAATTTGCTTTAAACAGGGTATGGAAAGGGGCATGAATCTGGAGACATGAGTGGGTTTTAAGCTGCCCAACATCAATTGTTTGCTTTCTTCACACTAGAAAAATTGGTGATTTTTTTATAAGGGTAAATTGGCAAATTTTTATAAGGGCACACCTTCGGGGGAGGGGGGTGGTGGTGTAGAGATTATAAAATAAACCAGAAATGACCTCATACCAGATTGTGCTATTTTTCTATGGCTCCCCCACTAAGGAGATGATCTTTTTACAGTCACCCTTATCAGCTCTGGGACAGACACCATCTGTCATTTAAAATATAGATAGATATACCACTTATTATTGCTCAGCAAGTGGAAAATGCTGGAAAGCAAGGGCACAGTTTTGAAAAAGCAAAGTTAGAAAATGCTCCTAGCAGTGCCATCTCCAGAGTGGCATGGAAAAGGCGATTCCTCCCTTCAGCCCCCTCCCCTGCTGAGAAGAGTGTTTGAGGCAATAAACATTTTAACGTAGTATGGAGCCCACTGTCATATTAAACTTAAGTCTATCATCTTGTGTCATTGAAGATAAATGCCTAATCTAGTGATTAGCACTCTATAAATACCACAGATCAGCGATTGAAGGTTAGACAGCAGATTAGATATGTGGTGTATACCTTCAGACTTGCCTTTGCACATTTTATTTATGATAAAATGAGCAAGGTCTCAACAAGTAATCTGTGGTCCAAAAAACTAAATCTCAAACACTTCCATTTTATTTTGAAATATATGAGGGGCAACTAACTTCTACCAGCAGTGTAGGACTAACTCCTTGAGTTTTCCCTGCGACAAAATTGACATCCCCAAACTTCCCTCACTGTTTGCCATAGTGTAACTTTTTTAACGTATTTTAAAATAAATATCTATCTGTTCAGAATAGGGGGGGAAAAGGAAGAAAGCAATCTCAAAATTTGGATTTTCGTAGAGCTCAGACTACTTAAAAACTGATAGAAAATTCTACATCATTTGGGTTTGATTCCTCATAATCAGCTACTGATTACGACTCATGGAGCCTGTATGTACAAATCTCCAGGTGTTTACCCAACCTCAGAGAGATTCTTCATCGGGTATGTATCTCACAGGTGTTTCCCCACCTGATTTGAAGTAAGGCTGAGAAGAGTTCAGACATGGCTGTGGTAGGATCTTATTGCAGATCTATTTCCTTACTATTTTCCTACTATTTTCCTACTCTTTCCCAAAGGGGCAGGGACAGAGCAGTTCACAAACCCACCACATCCAGGGACTAGGACATCAGGGACTCCCTGGAACTGAAAGGAGTAACAAAACTCAGTCCATTTTTGGAGCTTAAACATCTTTGCAAAAGCTGTATGTCCAAGTCTAAGCACATCTTCGACTGTATGAGCTTGAATTACCTCAAATTTTAGAGATTCTCTGGTGTTGTGTAAAACTGATACTCAATCTGTTAAACATTTACCTAACCACTGAAGACCAATAAGGGCAAGAGTCTGCCAACCTTTAGGCAATCATTCCTTTAGGAATATGTTGGTCTGACAAAACTGGGGAGGAAGAAAAGATGTTCAGTCACACACATTGGAAAATGTAGAGGAAATCCTTCTATCTCCATGTGTGAGGCTCTGTTGTCAAGATACTTTGGGGAAAGAGACAGCTTTCTGATAACCATGGAGTCCGGCAGGAGTGTAGAGGAAAGGCTGTGAAAACCTTGCCAAAGCACAGTATGGTTTTGAGCAAACAGGATTAGGAAACTAAGGCTAAGAAAATTAATTTCAAGTGCTCAAATGCAGAGTAAGGTAGTCACAGTGTCTCCGTGTAGAAAGAACCAGGATGCTGAGAGAGTAGAACAGGTTAAATAAATAAATAGTACAGGTTAAAATCTGAAGGGAGGGAAAGGAGGAAAAGATAAACCTGAGCACATTTGGTAAGAACAGATGATGACAGGATAAATGTTATTTACAAATATTCATATGAAGATGTGAGTTGCGTACAGAGTCAAAGGTGGCCACAAGACACAAGCACTTCAGTGCTGCTCACTGGTAGTTTGAAAGACATTCAGACCTTCTTCTGGACCTACTTCTGTATGCAGTAAATGAATGCTTTGCTCTTTCAGTATTGAGATTTCAGCGGTGTGAGATCAACCACTCCTTACACTGACATTTATGTTATTCCTGTCACTCTGAAAAAAGAAGAAAGCACATTTGCAAAAATCATATCTTTGAAAGAGAAGTCTGGCTCCGTTTGTCTTATAAAAGTCTGCACTTAGTGACTTTTTTTAAAATACTATTGTTTTAAGGTCAGTGGAAACTCCATTAAAGTGTTTCAGGAAATCGTGAGATCATTAGAGCAATGGAAATAGAAATGTATGCAAAGTACTCATTTCAAACACATCGTAAAACAGGGGGCAAGAAATAAAGTGTGCTTTCTAGTCTTAGTGTATGTCCCTGGTTTTGGCTGGGATAGAGTTAATTTTCTTCCTAGTAGCTGGCACAGTGCTGTGGTTTGGATGCAGTACTAGAAGAATGTTGATAACACACTGTTTCAGTTGTTGCTGAGCAGTGCTTACACCAGTCAAGGACTTTTCAGCTTCCCCTGCTTTGCCAGGTGCAGAAGAAGCTGTGAGGGGACACAGCCAGGACAGCTGACCCCAACTGGCCCAAGGGCTATTCCAGACCATATGACGTCCTGCTCAGCATATAAAGCTGGCGGAAGAAGAAGGAAGGGGGAGATGTTCAGCGTGGTGGTGTTTGTCTTTGCAAGTAATCATTACATGTGATGGAGCTTTCCTGGAGATGGCTGAGCACCTGCCTGCCCATGGGAAGTATGGAATGAATTCCTTGTTTTGCCTTGCTTGCATGCACGGCTTTTGCTTTCCCTATTAAACTGTCTTTATCTCAACCCACGAGCTTTCTCACTTTTACCCTTCGGATTCTCTCCCCTGTCCCATTGTGGGGGCAGTGAGAGAGCTGCTGTGTGGTGCTGAGTTGCTGGCCAGGGTTAAAGCACAACAGTGTAACATTCTCCTTCAGGACCACACAATTCGGAGGTGATTTTGTCATACTATATGCCAGTGACTGCTCCTAGCTTGCAGTGGCTACCAAAAGGTATTTTTCCTTCAGAGATGCCTGCATTGTCGCCTCTCAAATAGCCCTTTGAAACTAAGTGGAGCCATAACTTTTTCTCCTTTAGCTACCCTGAGAAACACATGGATGAGGAGCATTGTCCTCGGGAGAGTGGCTGATACCTAGAGCGTACAGACCCAGCAGGGAACAGACACCGTAGAGTCCACCCAGGTACAAGAAATCAGATTCAGAAAGACAAGATTCATCTGAAAGCAACTGAGAGCGTTGGAGAATCCAGATCAGCCAGCAGAGCTGCAAGGCTTGTGCAAACACTTCAAAAGAAACCAAAAACCCAGAGAAGCACATGTCTGCAGAGCATTTAGGTCAGTGCTCAACAATTCTTTCACCCTCCCTGACTCCTGTGACAAGGTGGTAAGAGCTTCGGGGCAGTTCTGTAGGAGGGTACATCCAAACTCAGATGGGTTGAAATGTTTATACCTTCAGGACCTGCTTCCCTTTATAACTCAGAACCAACAGTGGGGGTCATTCTGATCCAAACTTCTCCCCCTTTTCCCCCCTTCTCCTGCCCCGTGTGCTTCTTGTTCATTAGGTCAAGCAGGAAAGGCTCTAGCACTTCCTTCCATTAAGCCAGTACTTGATACCATCTCTTGTGGAGATGTGAATCTCCTTTGGACAGGACTGGAGGGGTTGCCCTTGCTCAGACAGGTCACAGCTATTCCCGTAACTGGCCAGGACCCTTAACAAGCACTCAGCTCACTGTGAAGCAGAGCCGAGCTGGGAAATGCTCAAATCCCAAGGTATAAAAGTTTCATATTAAACCTCCTATTCTGTACCCACACCATGTACCCTGCTAATCATGTCTTATATGATCTCATAAGTGTGAGTAAATGACACAGCTCATTACCTGATCTCCTTTGAGGCGAGAGTTGATGGCAACCACACACGTGGAGGTGACTATTTTGGAGGGTACCTCAACCCAGTTCCCAGCTCAGTGTTTGGAGAAGCTGCTGGGACAAGATGTGCTAAGTTGACCCAGAAGGTCCCACCCTGTGGTAGGAGGCCACCCCCTCAGAGCTCTGTGCCCCTGCTGGGTCCCACACGCTTCTGCACCCACCAGACTCCTCAGAGTGTCTTATCTGCTTTGGAAAGCAGGAGAAAAGTCATCTGCAGAGAGAAGAGTATGACCTTGAGCTGGTTCGTTGGTGGAAAAGGACAGCAGAGCTGGTCTGAGGGATGGACAAAAACCTTGTCTCTGCTTCAGCAGAAGGAGAGTTTCACCAGCTCGAGGCAGGGCTCTCTCCAACACTTCAGGTTATATGGGACACAGAAACCATTACTGTGCCCAGCACAGGTATTTCGGCAAAGACAGATAACTCCTCTTACTGCACTTTTCCAGACATAAGAAAGCAAAAGCCATGGCAGTAATAATGATTTTTGCTGCATGTTAACCTGACTTACAAGGTCCTGCGTACCTTTACACATGTCAGGACGTGCAGGAGGTAGCTGGGAGGCAAGATCCAGCTGCAGCTTTCCCGTCTGCTCCGTCTCGCTCACAGGTGGCGACAGCGGCATTTCCCATCCCAGGTCAACCCCCAGTGATCTTTGTTTGCCATCCAGTTGTGTTGAGGGTGGGAGCCAGGGCCCGCAGCCCCTACGCTAACAAAAGCAGCGTTTGGAAGGACAGCATTCACGTTTGCTCCGTTTGCTATCGTGCACGCTACCATTACTTTACTAATAAACTATGAACTATGGCAAAGAACAGATTTGTTATTCAGATCAAATATAAAAATGGAACACCCAGTAGAAAACAAACCTGTGAAAATTTTCATTTCAGACGCATTTTCTCTTCAGCAGCTATCACATGAGAAGTTTGGTTTATTGTGACTTCAAGTGACACCCTTAAACCCCCAAAATCTGGAGCAAAAATGAAGTCAAAACAAATGGGAAATGAAGTAATTCTGTTTTTATTTTAAATGTCAAAACAAGAGCTCACTTTGAACACTTTTAAAGTTAAAACAAATATTACAGAATATATTAAAAGTGCCATGCGGATTAGCTAAAAATATTTATTTTTGGAAGAACCTTTTTCTCCCTCCCCTAAATTCCTGTGTCCACAGCAAGCTGTATGGTTTGAAAAAACACCAGGCAGAGGTTTAGCTGTTTCATTAGTTATCCTCCCTCACCTTCTGGTTGAGTTTGTGTTTCAGTGTGCACGGAGGATTAGCAGATTGTTAATATAGCACCAAACCCCACGTCTAGCCCCAAAATGTCATTTCAGGCAGCAAGAGAACAGAAAAAATGAGTAGGACATAGAAAATCCCACCCCACTAAATAGTCACAATAACAGGAGAGGAAGAGGAATCTGGAAGATCAAACTTTCTTCTGAAAAAACATTCCTGAGGACTTTTTGACAAAAGAGCAGGGGCACAAGTATCAATGTCATCAACGTGAATGACTTCACCAGTGCAGTAGCACTGAAGTGCTCCAGTTCCTGGTTTATTACAGCTCTGCCATTTACAGTAAACCCACAAAAATGATTCAGATGCCACATGGTCACGCAACCACCTTGGTGCCAAAAAGGATAAGGGTGAGATTAAGAGTGAGGTCTTTGTGCATTCTGTTACATATTAAATCCCGACACCGAAATCTCAATAGATGGAGGCATTTTGAAGAAGAGAACAACTGAGGAAACAAACTAAGCAAGCAAATAAAAGGAAATTATTGGGAAAAAATATTATTACTGGTTATTGTTATTAATTGTTATTGTTTATTAAGAAATTAACACTTCGCTGTCTGAGCTAGGAGTCAACTAAGAAATTTTTAATCACAATGAAGATAAAAAACAGGATTTTTTTTTCCCTTTAATTTTCTTTTCTAACAGGAAAATAATTTTTCCCTGCAAATAAAGCATTTCTAGCACTGATGTCCACAAGAAACCACACAAAAGTGTGTGGGTTTGGATGTACCATAGCTGCACAGAGCTGATCCTATGATTCAAAAATGCTAAAAGAAACAACGGTGTGTGAAGATAGATCAAAATGTGCATTAGCTTCCTTCATAATCAAATGTTTTCTGCTAGCCCTTTCTTTTCTGCCTTCTGTTCTGTGTCCTTGTTTGTCACTGGGTGCTTGTAGAGCAGGTAGAAGAACTGGACCTTGACCTTCTTTGGAGTCATAGAATCATCCAATCATAGAATCGTTTAGGTTGGAAAAGACCTTTAAGATCATCAAGTCCAACCGTTAGCCTAACCCTGCCATCCCACCACTAAACCATGCCCCTAAGCACCTCACCTACCCATCTGTTAAATACCTCCAGGGATGGGGACTCCACCACTTCCCTGGGCAGCCCATTCCTGTGCCTCATATTGCCTGAGTCATCACAAAACAGATGAACGTAAGAAGTAAACATGCTCTAGCAACTTACAGGTGCATCCTAGCTCATTTCTCTCAAAAATCCCCAAACATTTCTAAATGCGAAAGCAAAACAGAAGGCAGATTAACCCTGATTACGGTAAATCATTATTTCTAAGATACTTGCTGGGCTATACCCTCATGTATGTGTAGCACGTATAACAGGTGCTATTTATGGTAATACAAATAGCAAGAGCAGCAGTGATGGAAAAATACTTCCCTGTTTATAGAGTGTTACGAAGCTTCGCTCTGTCACTCTCTTTGCAAGACTTCTTTTTTCTCACCCCATCATTTGACAAATCCAGGTACACTTCCGAGCCGCTGAGCATGCGGGTGGATTGGCTACGAACAGGATGATGACCGCACGGTACTTCTATGCATGAAGCGAGTGGCTTTTGATCTGACAGTGATCTCCATGAGTCTATCATTCGTTTTCACTCTAATCGCCTTAAAGGTAAACCAAACTACCCAGATGTAATTGCAAAATCCAAGGACAGAGAATTATGTGCAGGTTGACTTCACAGATAGGAAACAACTGATAAGAGACCAGTATGACAGCTGACTGGAGTTAACCTTTAATTGGGATCCAGCAGCAGCATGTCCTTGCTAAATATGCTGTTTCAAAAGCAAAACCACACATAATCCCATCTTATTTATGCAACAAGTAAAATTAGTGGAAAAAGTTAACCTCTGGTCTGACATGACCATGTTTACGCTATAAAGCCACCATGCGGTGAGTACCATTTCACACCAAGCCTCAGATAGGATTGCTTTGATTCTGTCTTTGCTTCACACTGTGAAACAAGTGCTTTAATGTCAACTTTGCAAAGACACCAAAGTTGGTTTGTTTTTTTTAAATAAAATCACCATTTACACATACATGTATTTAAGCACAAGCAGGCCTCTTTAACCGGGTTTTTGCATAAGCTTTTTTTTCCCTTCTTGCTGCACTTCCCTCCAGTGATGTAATTTTAATTTCCCAGTTTATATTCACAAGAGACATAGGTCAGAAAAAAAAAGGCAAGCTGTGTATCCCCACCTAAATTTATTGAAAAAGTCCTTCACACCTTCATCCCTATGTTCCACAGTTAAAATGAACAGGATTTCCACGTGAGATGAAAACAGGGGGGTAAATGTTATTTTGGGCAGTGCTGCCATACAAGATAGAGCTAGAAATACAAAACAGGTTTGCAGTGACCACTCTGCAGCGACACAGGTGGAATCTGTATCTCACTGCACAGGAGATGGTGGCCAGGAACACCACCTGTGAAAAAGTAAGAACTTAGATGAAAAATGTGCATTGGAGAAGATGAGGCGTAAAGGTCCTAGAGGCTGCCAGGCTAATGGATTTATGCAAAAGAAAACAATCAAGAGGGATTTGCAGGTAGCCACTCCTTGTGGCATGGATGGAGCAATTGGGCAGGAAGGGAAAGGAGCTGAAGACTGAGAAGCAGAGCGTGAGCTACCCAGCACCTCGAAGGGAGGGTGCAGAGTTCATAGGCAACTGGAGGAGAGCCTACAGGCCTCTGAAGGTGGTAGAAACACCCCACAAAAGCATACAGTCAAGCCTATTTCTCAATGGCTTTTTGAACTGTGCAGGTGCCTGTTAAATAAGTCATCTCTTAGATGCTGGTGAACAGGAACTGTTTTGTTCTGACACCTATACCAAACTCCTTTAAAAGGGCAACTCAGAAATGTTCCTGGAGTCAAAGTGCACAGTTCATAGTCCTGACTTCTTTAGAGAATATCAGTTGATTCGCTGGCCTGACAGAAGAAGGGGATAATGGAGACGACTTGTGGAGTTGATCCCTGGGCTTTCCAAACCACACCTTGACTTGAAGTATGCGAAGCAAGAGACAGTCCAGATACCACAGGCTGACCAGGACAGCAGGAGACCCTCAGGCATCTCTCCCACTGTGACAGCTCTGCAAGGAGAAGACACCTGGGTTTTTGCCATGGAAAGCCACAAAATTATTTCTGTCAATATTCCTCCTCCAAACTTCATAAAAATCTGCCATTGTCCAATTTTCAGCCTCCATGGAGAGCCTGGGCTGCACCTCACCCCCGGCTGGCGTAGAATGACTGGTGGTCCTAGATCTCACAGCCCAATCACCAACCTCATTCAAAAAAGCTAAAATCTCAGAGAGGTAAATATTTGGCAGGCGAGCAAGCAGCTGACCCAGCAGCAAAGAGGCATTCGTCTTTCCCACCCCTTAGACCGATGCCAGCCTGCCTAAAGCCTTTTATCCGGGTGAAATTTCATCTGTTGCAGAGGAGCTCTGGAAGAGATGCGTCACTGAGAAAGATAAGGTCCTCAACGAGGCCATAAATAACAAAAGCAAATCCATTCAGCAATACCACCCATACATTTTAGGCCACTGAATTTGAGCCTAATTAAGTGCAGTGTGCAGCTAGTGAAGCCGAGGCTCAGAGGGGCCACGCAGTTTGTCACACAACCCGGCAGTAGATTTGAGACTCAGAACCATTTTTCCTGATCCTTCACCTGGTGCCCTG